>SNQJ01S0075527.1:37633-52083 GCA_010110895.2 Picea sitchensis
CTCTTCCCTCGGTCAATTTTCAGTTGGACTCAGAATCTACAGCGGTTACACTCACCTCCACTGAGGGTGCACCATAACTTCACTCCAGGTGGCATTAGCGCATGAGGACATCTCACCATCAGTTGAGGCACATGGCTCCTCTCTCTCTTTCACTCACTCATGCACATGGCTAGAGGGAAGACTTTCTTGTGATATGGGCCCTCTTTGTCCAAATAAGCAAAGTCTATTGTATTAGCGTTGGATCTTCTTCTTCGACAACATACTTTATCGGATTCTATCTCTCTTTCTCTCTCGATTCTAGCTTCTCTTCTCTTGTGCAAGGATCATCACCATACCGATTTTGTATATGTCTCCTTGGCACAATCAGCCTCTTGGAAATTTCATAAATAAAGATTTGTTGTGCTCGTATCAAGCTTTCATGGTTTGTTGGTATATTTGTTGATGTTTACGTGAAGATTTAGAGGTTATTTGCATGTTATTTTGGCGATAATCAACCACTTAACATCGTTTTATGTCTCCTTTCTAATTTTCATAGTTGCGTTGTAGGGATTCCACCACAGATATTTAAAATCAAACATCATACCTTTTTGGCTGTCTAATTGCAGCCACAAAACATTATTTCTTGTTGCTGTTTTTATAGTCTTTTTTTCAGATTTTACAAGTTGAAGATAGCAGGAAGAAAGCCTAGGCACACCCCCCTAAGGTTGGCAAGTACCAGCCCGAACGGAGAACGATCTGTCAGTGACATAAAGGAGCAGTATTCCCTACAATTACATAGCTTTATCGTTGTTGATTTATTATTATTTCAGACCTAGTTGAGTGTGGAAAACTATGGAAACAAATCGGCACCGTTGTCGGGGATTCCTCATCATTCATGGTTCTTAATAACAACAATGGTGAGTGTTTTTTATTTTTATTTTATTTTCAAACTCACCTGGTGAATCCACATTTTACAAGATTGGCTCCACCGGGGAACTTAAGAAAATCACCCAAATTTGACACAACACAAGGTCTACTTCTGACCCTTGATGAGCCAGAACATTTATTCAGAAACAGACCAACTTCGACACCTAGGATCACATTGACCTAGACAGTTGGCACTGTTGTTGTATCCACAACCCAGGTGATTTTTCCGCTTATCACAACCAATAGCATGGTGGTAAGTATATCGACGACTAGCTCGTCGCCTTTAGTAAATTCTCCACCTATCCCTTCATCTCCTATTTCTCGTACTTTAAATCCTATGCAAAATATGGCAAGTCAACCAATTAGGTTCTCTCTCGCTATTTATGCTCCATTGGATTTGACCCAGCTACAGGGATAACCACATGCTATGCCCACGAGGGAATACCATGATCACCTACCTAATTTCTCCGGAAGCAATGCTATTACAGTGAAAGACCATCTTAATGCATTTTTGAAATTTGTAGATGATTTGGAGATTGAGCATGAAGATATGGTAATGAAAATGTTCGTATAGGCCCTGGAGGGAGATGCACGAGCATGGTATAACGCGCTTCCAGTTGCCTCCATCAATGGATGGTATTCCTTCCAAACAAAGTTCACCAAGAAATGGGCTGATAAACATGATAACTCTTACCTATTTTATTAGATGCTTTCTCTTCTATCAAAAAAGATGAAAATGAAATGGCTTCTAAGTTTAACACTAGATTTTCAAAGATTTAGCACAGGATGCCTAATAGTGTTAGGCCTAATGCTGAAATTGCATTTGCTAAATTATCTCAAATCGTTTGATGGATCTTTTGTATTTTTTCTTAAGGAGAAGGAACCCTGAAATTTAGACGTTGCTTTTGTTGTTGCAGTCAAGATAGATAGAAATATTCTGGACACTCGGAGAGTTCAGTTGTCACTTGCGAGACTCTTTGATCCACAAGCAAGGAGAGTCCAAAATCCGCCTGTTAAAGGACTCCAAGAACCTAAAGAAGAAGTAGCATCAGACAAGGACGAGTTTCCTTTTAAGATAGTCAATTTTTTAAACGATTTGAGCAACAAAGTCGTAAAGATGGAAAAGAACATGCAAACCCAACAAAGCATGCATGCAAACCAGAGACAATTCCAAGACAAAAAGCCCTTCCAACATGCGAAGAAGCCGAAGGAACAGAAGGTCCCAATACCAATGACGAGTACCAACTTCATTGACCACTCATCAACAAGTCATTACTACCAAGCTTGTAAGCTACCGCATAACAAAGAGGGATGTGTTGTATTTGCACAAATCGCTTACATATGTGCCCATGAGCAAGGAGATGAATCTTTTGGGCGGCATGATGATACAATGAACATGTTGTCTGAAATGGATGAAGTTAAAAGTTCCCAAGTATTCCAAGTCTCAAATGGTAAGAGGGTAAGTGCCAAAAATTTCATGCATGTCAGTTCTGAACAATTTGATGCATATAATGTTGGCATGCAGCCAACTAGTAGGTTCATCCTTGGGAGTCAGATGACTCCATAACACATTGAAAGAGCTAAATCTAAGGCCACATGCATAAATCACCAAGACATATGAAAGGAAAGGCAAAGTTTCAGTTGCTCCATTAACAAAGAAGGATGGTGTTATGACCCAAGGGGGGCATACATATGGCTAAATGTATATGATATGACCCCAAGAGGGGGCATATATGGGCCTAAATGTACATGTAATGTGTAAATATATATGTAATAGGGTCGGCCTAGTAGTAAAGGGGCCTCATGTGCAAGTGTGAACAACTATATATAAGAGATCATGTATTCATTTCATTATTGTGGGAGGAGAATTGTGAAGTATGAAGGGTATTTGGTTATTTGGAGGGGGTTCCCCTATTCTTTAAGGAGTTATTGTGTAACTAATCTATATTGGAGTTGTGCTCCATGCTCACATTTTGTACATGGTGTGTACTTTTGTTATTTTATATATTTGTAAGCATTTGGATCATTACATTTGGTGTCAAAGCTCATTGATCCTAGGGTTTTTCTTCTCCAAGAAAGTCATATCATATACATTTAGCCATATGTACGCCCCCCTTGGGTCATAACAGATGCTCCATTGGTGACTTCCCGGATACAGCAGGAACCCAATTTCTCTTTGAAGGTTAGAAAAGATCAAAATTTGGGTACCCCTCAAAGATTTGATCCGCATGTCGGGTCAGAAGGAAGCAGCAAGTTGATTTGATGGTGCAGGTAATGTAACTAATCTTTCAGATGAAAACTCACAAATCTTCCTTGGTATGGGTAACACAGATGATGACCCTACTCCTTTTTATATTTCTTTGTTGGTTATGGTTTGATTTTAAGAAATCGCATGTTGGATTCCAGAGCTTCTACTAACATGATGACTCTTGAGATCATGCAGGAATTGGGATTGCAAATAACCAAACCATATAGGAATGTGCAGGCAGTGGACGCAAGGAGATACAGGTTTGCGGGGTGATTAAAGACCTCCAAGGTCGTTTGCATGTGTGCCCATTGAAGTTATTGACCATGGATGTGGTGACCATGGATATGGTGGTGATAGATTGTCCTGTGAAGTGGGGCATGCTTCTTCCTAGGAAGTGGGCAGCAGATGTTGGAAGCAGCATCTAGATGGACTGGTCCTATGCGGATATCCCTATCAGTCCCATGCATAAAGTAAGATTATTCCTAGAGAAAAAGATGCTACATCATGTAGAGGATCCGCGATTGTTGGATAATGAACCATTGTACCCAAAGGGAGATGAACCTGAGTTGGGAGCCTATGTAATCAGAGATTTGGACTTGGAGGAACCGATCATATCGTTGTCAATAAGCATAAATGATGTTTGTCGACCATGTAGTTCGATGGTGCACAATCTAGATTTGGATCAAGGGAAGGGGTTGTTCTCACAGCCCCATCAGGTATGGTTTTCCCATTTTCATTTCGCGTAGAATTTGATTGCACTAAGAACATGGAAGAGTACAAAAGAGTACGAAGCTTTGTTGCTAGGACTTCAATGAGCAAGAAAGATGGGAATCAAGCAGGTTAGATGAAGAAGGAAATTCTAGAAACATAGGTAAACCAAGTAAAGAGACACATTGTAAAACAGAATCCTTGATTGAAAAGGTATAGGGATGCAGTGTGGGATGAAATAGAGTGTTTCAATGCTTTCAATATCACCTATGTCACACAGTGTGGGTTCGAGTTCGAGTTCAAGCGGGATTCACGTTCAATTTTTCGGTAAGGTTAGGATGAGGTTGACTTTAGGTTACGTGTATAAAGTGAAGAGTCACGAAGCTTTGTTACTAGAGTCTCAGAGTATGCGAGAGATGAGAATCAAGCAGTTGAATGAAGAAGGAAATTCAAAGCTTATGGTAAACCATGTAAAGACACATTGTGAAGCAAGGAATCCTCGTTTGAGAAGATATAGAGATGCAATGTGGGATGAAATAGAGTGTTTCAATGCTTTCAATATCACCTATATTAATGTCTACGGAGTGGGATTTAAGATTCCAGTTCAAGCAGGGATACACGTTCAATTGGTTGAATTTTTTATTGAGGTTGGATGAGGAGGTTAGAGCTTTAGGTTAGAGCTATATAAGTGGAAGAGTATGAAGCTTTGTTGCTAGGTCTCCAATGTGTGAGAAAGATGAGAATCAAGCAGTTGAATGAAGAAGGAAATTCAAAGCTTATGGTAAACCAAGTAAAGACACATTGTGAAGCAAGGAATCCCACCGTTTATGAGAGAGAGAGATATAAAATCTGGGTGTAGAAGGATAGGAAATAGAGAGTGTTTGATGCTTTCAATATCACCTATAATGTCACACGGTGTGGGTTGGAGTTGGCGAGTTCCAGCGAGTTACGTTCATTCGGGTCCGAAGATTTTTCCAATGAAGAAGAAGGGTTAGGATGAGGAGTTGACTTTAGGTTGACTATATATATAAATATTGCATTTAGAGCATTCTCTTTCTATATATTATTCCCATAATCATAGATAGATACTTGATGTTGATTGTTGAGGAAAATTAGCAGAAGGTCTTCTTGCATGTGTGGCGTCCTAGCATGGAGGAGGATAATGAAACTTATCCAAGTTGATGTTTTAATCTCTTTCCTAAAGTTTACTTAAGAAAAAGTCACTTAAATGTGTTATATTTTAATGTTGACTTATTGAGCACTTTATAAAGTTACAAGTGAAATGAATTTAAAATTGATGCGTCTTTTTAATCATGGCCATCCAAGCATCTCATTTATTTGCTTGAGGGATGAGGTTGATCAACCCATGAAAATCGGAAATTTTGAAGATAGGGTTTTCCTTACTCATTGAGATAAAACCAATCGGCTTAATTACCGTTCTGATATTATTCATTGGGAAGTGAACTTGACAGGTGAAAGGACTTTTATGAGAGTTACCAAAAGGGCGGAGGAGAAATCAAACCAAAAGGATGGACTTAGCTTCAAGAACATAATGAAAGCCCACTTTGGGACATCATCCACAGTTTGAGGTTTATATGATGACCGGAGATAGGTACCGCCAAAGCGAGTCACCGGAGAGTTATTAGCAAGGAGGCATTATGTATGAGGAGTCCAATTGGCATTTCTCATCATATCTCACCATTATGAGCCATTCCATACGAGGTTAGCTTTGGATTTAAGATTACATTCCGATTTCCATGATTTTGACTATTTTGAGCTATGAAGTCAATGAAATTCAAAGGTCATTTTGGGCATTTTGATGCCCTGAGACCTCTCTCAGTGTAGTAGCTCTTTGGAATCGGGAGGAGCAACACACCAGGATGGGATGGCTAGAAGTGAAACTTTTCAGGTGTGAGAGGCCACAAAGGAGATAAGGAGCTTTTGAGGAGGTAAAAGGTTAATTAATTAAGAGTGATTTAATTAATTAATTAAAATAATAATAAAATAAAGAGAAGATCCTTTGGAGGGACAAGGTGGGCCAAAGTATATACAAAGGAAAGGCAAAGGGCCTCTTCTTAGGATTCATGTATGATTATTTTTTGATATTTGGCTTTAGCTAGTAAGCCCTCATGCCTGGGGTTTTTGAGGTTTTATTAACAAACCCTAGAGGGGCGATTAGTGGTGAAAGATTCCACTAGCTTGTCCCAAAGCTTGGTCGAAGGTCACAATACTCTCCCACACACCATTCTAGTTCATATCTACACAGTGCAGGAGGGTTCTACACAAACCACAAGCACAGGAAGAGAAAGAGGGCGCTTGGGGGTTTCGACCAGAGCACCATCCTTGAGTGATTCGTTGTGAGGAAGTTAGGCGGGGCTGGAGATTCTATCACTTAGGTTTTTTTTTCATTGCGGGGCCTTGGACATGAGATCTAGTCCATTCGCGGGGAAGTTTCAGTTGCTATTTGATTTATTAGATGCATGGGACGATTTGGAGGAGAGGAGCAAACTTCAGAAGAGTGGTTTGATCATTTTTGCTAGCTCGAGATCTTCCTGCCATTTAGCAGGACTTCACGGAGGTAGCAAGCCCGATCTATCATTTGAGTTTGGTTGATGGAATTTGGAGGCCACCTCTCATTCATCGAGGGAAGACCCGAATTAATGGGAGATTCCGATACATCCAGGAGGCTCATTTAATGGAGTTGGATCACGAGGATTTAGAGAGGGATCTTGGAGATTGGTGTTAATATTTATGCCATTTATTATAGTTCTCTTTGCATTTTCAATAGATAGAGCATCATAAGAAGACAAGATCACACACACACATTCACAAAGAGAGACACAACATTTATCTGGGAAACCATCATGGGGGACAAAACCCAATGAAAACCCTTATCATAAATGAAAGCATACAATGTTCAAGAGTGCTCAAACCAATGGGATAGTCCCTCCCCAGAGATGCGCCATTCTTCTTCTCCTCTCTCTAGTAGTTGCAGCTTGCCTCATAAAAGATGAACAGTGGGTTATGTATTGATTAAAGTGGGGCACTAGCCTCCTATATATAGAATGTCATAGAAGGTTTCACTTCGCCGGGGCCACGACCTCTCTTTCTGGGTGGGTAAACCCACCTTTAATTAGTGCTGGGTCTTCAATGGTGTTGGGAGATTGACTTCTTATTACACTTTTATTACAATTGTCCAGATGACCAATGCAAAGGGATTTATTCCTAATACAATTCTAGGCATAGTTAATCCACAATGGGATTAATCCTAATATCAAAATAACAATAACATATGGAATGCTCTTCGGTTCACAGTGTGTATTTCAACATGTGGGCTGGAGTTTGTTCTTGCCATCCCACTTGATCTCATTGTCTTAGCATCTTTCTTGAGGAGTGATTGGACATCTTTAACGGGGCTTGAATTATTTGGTATACGTGACATTCTTGAGGGACATGGCATCTTCGGTGGGGTTTGGCACTTCCTCTGACCCGGATCTACTTAGCATTGAGTCTTCATCTGTATCAGTACTTTGGAGGCTTATTTTGTACTCAGGGAGCTTTTTGTAGCAGCTCTATTATCCATTTTCATAGCCATCTGGTAGGCATTTCCAAGATCATGCATCTCCATTGTAGAGTTCTTCTATCTTATAAGATAAAAGCATATTTTGAGAGATGTTTTGGCTTTCCTATCATATTGCATATGGTTGAGGTATATTTCATGGATTTATCTCTTCTAGCATTATTTCTTTGCAAACATTCCATATAAACACAGTGATGATAAACCTAAAGATATTGCAAAATCAAGAGGCCATTGATAGAGTAAAACACATCTAAACAAATTAATTGACCAAAGTGTTTGTGAAATACCTCCTCGGTAAAGAAGTTTTAAAGACACCAAGCCCGTGATGATCCTTGCATAATGGCTTAGGATCATTACAAAGGCATTCAGAGAATTAAGTAACCTTAGGATATAGGGAATTATCGTCTGAGGGTGATGCAGGGTCCACATGGAGTCGTCACTCACAGCAGCAGAGGGCTCAAGCGCAAGGCTTCATCTTCAATCCCATTTTTTGATTGGGAGAGTGCATTCAGTGTGGAAGTAGAAAGTTAGAGTTTCCCTCCCGGTCCACATTGATTGGATGGATCCTGTTGACCGCTCGTTTAGAACGAAGGTCAACTCATATATAATAAATATTATCTATGTCGAAGACATGACCCGAGTTCACGGGTGTTTTTAAACACGGCACTTAAATTTTTTGTAAGCGGGATTTCCGCACGCCTGCGAGGGTTAATAATGTAATAAAGTCTACATGGATCATAGTTAGGTGGTACCTTGGATGAGTGACATCGAGTTCCTTTCATGAGGGGTTTTTAATGCGAGTTAATGTAGCTAACTAGTCAGTTATTTCCAGGAGTTTTCCCTCGGTACGCCTCCAAAGTGGGTGGAAGGCGGCTCACGATGATCTCGTTCAGCAGAACTAGCAGGATTATTGTAAATGCATGCCGGTGATTATGCGGAAGTTTGTGAATTGACCGAGGTATAAGTCGATTTTTTTTAAATAATAATTTATTTTAATTAGTGAATTATTTTAAGGCTTATATTGTAAAACTTCATCTTTGGGAAAGATAGGGGTATTTGTACTCAAAATGAATGGAATAGCACTCCCTACACTTAGGATTTGACAGTCGGACTATTTTGCTAGGTCAAAGTCCACTTAGAGTCAATTAGAGTTAGGGCCAACATAAAGCCAATTTAATTCTTGGGGTAGTTATTAAAATCCACCAAATCATTGCTCAATTACACAAGGTTAGTAGGTAGGTTGTAAAGGTGGAAGGTAGCGAAGAGACCCTCCTAACCTTCTAACCCTTTAACCTTTTCCTAGCTTTATTTAACCTTTAAATTCAATTTTTCACTTAATTAAACCCAACACTAAGGGGGAATTCGACCCTTGATTAATTTATTCCTAAAAAACCTCCTTGGGAAGCTCAAAAGACACTCCACACAAGTGGAGCGCTCCCCTAGGCTACCAAGAACCTAAAAGACCAAAACCCTAACCTCTTTTCTAACCTTAGCTCACTCTAATACTCCCTAAACCCTCACGTCCTCCATTTCGAGCGCCCCCATTGGTGGGGATGCATTTCCCACTTGCCTTAACCCTAACCCCCAGCTATTTTGGCATGGGTTGTCTAACTCCAACACCCTAGAAGCCCTTTTTAGATTAGTTTACCTCATCCCAACCTTCTTCTTTCTCATCCCAAACTCTTTGTAGGCCCCTCTTCATGGTGGGTGGTCCCAGCCTGCCAAACCCTAATGCTTGCTAATTTTAGCAGAGTGGGTCTTCTCTCACTGAATTAAGCCCTATTGGGTGGGTTTCTCCCAATGATCAAACCCTCCCACCCTCCTAGGATCCATTTTTTCTCTCTCCCTCTTCCCAGGCTGGAAGGAGCCTAGGGGAGGCCTCTCTTAGGATGTGTGCTCTCTTTCTTGTTTTGACACTTGTCTTTGATCTAAGCTCTCTCCTTTTTCCTCTAGAGGTATAAAGGACCTCCCTCACTTTTTACTTACCATTCTTTGAGTTATTGTTATGCTGCAAAAATTCTCTCACACTCTCTTGCTCTTGCCACCTCCACCTCATTTCATTTGCTTTTGGATTTGCTTGGGTAGCTAGTTGCCCAAAGGATCCTATCAGGAGCCTGAATAAAGAAAGATTTGGAGGATATTTTGGATTATAGAGATTAGTCTCATGGTCAAGATAATTTAAGGTGATGTTGTTCCTTGCTCATAGTATAGATTTGTAAGCTAGCATACCTTGGGAATTAGTTTGCTAGAATTAAAATCAAATCAGATATTAGCAAGTATTGATGATTTATATGTGCATGGATTTAGATTTTTGTCCTTAGATTGGATTCAGGATCCCGAGATACTAGCATCATACTATGTTGCTATAGATCTATGTTTTGTGTTGAGTTACAGGTTTGTCTCACAGGTTAGGACTTGGGGACTCTGGGAGTAGTTCCAATCTTGGCCTTCATAAACTCTTTGCTATCTTTTGTTATTTGATCTTGCTATCATCCATATTCGTTTTTGTAGTTTACTTGCTCATAGATAGAGTCAAACTTATAAAGTGCACAATATAATGCCCATTTGGGGGGTACTACGTGTTTTACGATTTCTGAAGATAACATTAGTATCCTTGACTGTCGGTAAGGTTTTACTTGTGTTTTTAGGATGAGGAGTCGTATTTGGATGGACAAAGAGAGTACATGGGGGATATCAGGAGGATTCCAAGCACCTCTTTGGCTTAGGTGACTAAATCCACTTCCTCCTCCTTCCTTTCTGCTTAATTTTCAGAGTTTGCTTAAGTATTTTTCTAAAACCACTAGAAATTATCTAACCTAGATCTAGATTTCTTTGTAAAATACAACCCTAGATTAGCTCGTTCTTCTTTATTCATGCTCTTATCTCCTTGCCTACATGGATTTAAGGCTGACACCAATTGTTTATATGTTCTAGATCTATCATTGCTTGAGGTTGTTTGGCCTATCTTAGTATGCATGTGATGAGGAGGCTCTAAATGTTTCTCACTTGCTAAGTTTGTTGTTTCTAACAAGCTATCTTTCATTGGATTACTTAGCATTATAAGTTAGAAATTGGTGTTGATTTAGTTTGATATCTTGAGCCGCGGTGCCTTCTTGGGGAGTTAAATTGCGGACTTGTCATAGTTTTGAGGGATCCATGAAAGCCCACATCCCGGTCCTCCCTTGCACCCTGACCATACTTGCTTTCCGGTGGGCCCTCGGCCTCCCCTCAAGTTGTTCTCGGCCTGCTGCTGTACATACCTCTAACAGTCACCTCCTTGCCTGCCTTGATGCCCACGGCCCTGTTGCCTCCTTGTTGCACAGTACACATAGCACTTGGGGTTAAGGGTTAAAGACCTAATACATATGCTAGAGGTTTGAGTTGTTCATATTTCTAATGTACATGTGATAGTTGTTTTAGATCTTGTCATAATTTGATAGCTTAAGTACTTGTGTCAACTGTTCTACATTTCTTAAGCTCCTAAGCTATCATACTTCCTATACTCTCACATCACTCATACTTTGATAATGCTTAATGATTCAATACTCTAAGTGTATGTGACAGGAAGTTTTAAATGAGTTGATGTTTATGCTTATAGCGCTCTAACTGTTGATTACCTTGTTGCTTTTATAAACACACTCCTATCACACCTTTAAACACTTACATACACCTAGTCTGCTGTCCATAGTCTTGATCGCCAGTGCATCATGCCGTCCCTTTGCTGCCTTAAACTACACAGAATTCCCGCGGATCATAAAACATGCTAAATGAAAGTTTGCATTTTGCATCTGTCTTTAATTGCTTATAGTTGGATGGAAGTTAATGTTTATGCTTCACTGGTCATAAGCATTTCTACATTTCCATGATCCTTAAACATACTTTCAACCCACATACTTTAAATCTGTTGTTAAGACTATGTCACTGTTTGTGTTTAGGTGAATGTAAATGATGATTTAAAGAGCTGTGGTCTATCATCCTGATGTTGTAACTTTTTGTTATATATGCTCACATAAACACAGCTTCAAACACACCCTATTTGCTCACAAATTTGTACTTAATCAAGTAACTCATTACATACTTTAACATGTGGTTCAGTTGGTTTATATGTTTATGGTCTTGAAGCTTTAATTGTTTAACTTATTGGTACCTTCATAAACATATTGCTCATACACCTTAACTGCTCACCTTCTTCATAGCATATTATACATTGCAGTTGTGGTTGTTTTAAGTTGAAACTTATGATACACTGATCACCATACACACACATTGGATGATGTTCACAACATAGTTTGGTTTCGCCCTCTGTTAAATTATAAACATTTTATGCTCATAGGCCTAATGATCATGATCTAAATGCTTTAATTTTGATGTTTAATATGTTGATGGTTTGATATCATAAGTTTTAAAGTTTAAACTCCTCATCATTTGACACACTTATGGTATGATCTTCATTGTTATAATGTGGATGGTTTAAATATACGCTCATATCTTAACTTATTCTTTTAAGCTATCTCATATTAAACACACATAAGCAACACTCAATTCCAGGATTCATGGTCTAATCATTTTTAAGTGTTCAAACAGCATCTTCTATTTCTGCCCATTACATGCTTTATGGTTTGTGATTACATGATTAATATCACCCACGTAATGATGGTACATTGAAATTAGCACTTACCATTGTTGCTTAATCTTTACTTGTAGATAGATTGTAACTTCTTTCATTTATAAGCACTCTTTTAAGCTTTTTTTTTTTCACTCATTACATTACGGCTAAAGATAAAATCAAAGTGCTTAAAACTTATTTAAAAACAGACCCAACCAACCTAAAGATCCACTTGAGGATCCTAACAATAATTAGAAACATTTTAGGAGTCTTTAAACAATGACTTTTTGCCATCCTAAAGCAGATCTTTGGGGAGACTGATAGCGGGGACCGTCCATGATGATTTAGTTAGGAGATCCTCCTCGACTACCTCTAGGTATGTGGTGATGGCCAAGATTTGACCTGGAGGCTAAATTTTGAAATTAAAGCCAGGTATCTTGGAGGCGGTTATTTGGGCGGAATAAAGGGAGTTGAGACACACACATAATTAGGGGGTTGGGATCTAAAGCGTTTTATCTCAAGAACATTAGTTGCATAGGTCACAATTTGTGTATGCTGGGAAGTAAGATGTATTGATAGGCTACACTTTGTGATCATCTAAATTATCATATCTTTTTATCTTGCAACTATATGTTTGATCTTTCATGGTGATAATGATATATTTTCTCATACTTCACTTGAATATCTTGTAAATCAATTATCATTGTTGTAGTGTGGATAGACAAGTGTTTGAATATCCCACTCGGGGAAGCATCAGTTATCCAATCCTTAAGAATTAGCAGGTGGGTAGATGCGATTGAAGGCGGTCCAATTAGAGTAAGTGCTACTTGGGGCATGCCAAGCCCTAGAATTTATGTAATCTTTCCTTCTTGTATATCTTGTATATCACCTTATCTATCTTGTGTATGTTATTTTTGTATATCTCATTGTTATGCTTATATGAAATCCCCTTGTAATTAATTCTTATTGTTGGGATTGGGTAGTTTGCTTTTTGATTTAATTGTAAACTTGTTGTAGCAGACCACCCATAGGCTTATGGATTGACATTTGCCCCAACCTTAGGCACTAGTCCTTAGTTGACTTAGGAAAGGTGACTGCATATAGATTTGAACTTAGATTAAACTTGCATTCTTTAGCATCATATGCATTCTAGTTTCCCCTTAGCCTATAATCAATTAAAACTAACTCTAGAACATTGTAAATAAAATTAGCTTAGTAACTAGGGACAACCCCCTTGGCTACAGGGAATTAAGCCTAGAGCCGGAAGAGTTCACCATCCCGAGGAGGTGTGGCGATTAATAGAAGCGGGGAACTTAGACATTGTGTCTCAGGGAAGGCACACTAAGTGAGCAGGACTTAGCTCACGTTTTCAAATGTGTATTAGAGCCTTGAGATCCATTTGTAAGAGGTCTCTATATTTTCTGCTGCATAGTAAAATCCACAAACAAAGAACAAGGTTTTCCCCATATTACCTGGGTTTTAGGGATTAATTACTCAAAAAATATTTATCTCTCATAGTTTATGATTATTATTTATATTCTTCATTGTTGATCAGATTTATTTTTTGTTGTGCATTTAAAATTTTGTAAAGAAACCTAGTTGTAGCCACAAAAGAACAATTTCAGAAATTTAATTAAGGAGGAAATAATTTCCAAGTGAAATATTGTTGGAAATATTGGTTCATTTTGCTAGGTTTTAGAAATCCTCACATTGATTTAGATATTTCTTTTTTGCATCTTGAGTGAAGGATGCAAACATGATCCATTTGTAAGAGATCTCTATATTCTTTTCACTGCATAATAAAATCCACAAACAAAAGAACAATTTTCCCATATTGGGTTTTTTTCAGGATTAATTACTCAAAAATATTTGTCTCTCATGGTTGTGATTATTGTTATATTCTTCATTGTTGATCAGATTTATTTTTTGTTGTGCATTTAAAAATTTTGTGAAGAAACCTAGTTGTAGCCACTAAAGAACAATTTCAGAAATTTAATTAAGGAGGAAATAATTTCCAAGTGAAATATTGTTGGAAATATTGGTTCATTTTGCTAGGTTTTAGAAATCTCACATTGATTTGAATATTTCTTTTTGCATACTGAGTGAAGAAAGGATGCAAACATATGCTCTTGAAGTTATTGTGCCATAAAAATTTACTGCAATCCGTGTGACTCTTCACAAGAGTTCATTGTTTGCTTCAGCCAAGATTTAAAGAACAAACCATTGCTTAGATTCAAGACAACATTATAATTTCGGGATTATCCAACAAATATCAATATAACCACAGAGAAGAAAATGTTGGAAAATGAGCAAGTGCACACAACATTTTGCAAGATGCCAGTGATATGTGTGAAGGGACATACCAATGATTTAAATCCAAATCGTAGCGATATCCTTACTTA
>SNQJ01S0075528.1:5322-17435 GCA_010110895.2 Picea sitchensis
TTTATGAGTTTGATATATTGATTTTTGAGATAACATGACATGTGTATTTTGTATAGATGTTGATACCATCGTTTGGTTGTTTGTATGTGCAGATGTGGGACCTCACGGGCGTGAGGTTGAGCTGTTGAGAGCGTCGTCTCACTAGGAGCCAGGGAGATCACCACGGGGAGGGCCACAAGCAAGAGAGAGACGTTTACGTGAGGACGCCGAGGTGAGACTAGTTGATGATGAGAGAGCAGTGAGGAGACATCATTTTGATGACCCAGGTGTCGGGCCATCACATGCTCCCCTGACAGATGCCAGAGTAGATTTTGAGGATATTCGCTGCCACCTAGAGGTGGTGCTACAGGGAATTCCTTAGGGCATGTGGTTGCATATCCAGGATGAGGGCATCCTGGATTAGTGTGTGGGAGTGCCGCCGATGTGGCGGGCCGTGGTGCGGCGAATAGTAGTAGCAAGTGCTGCTATGACCAGATGGTAACCTCCCAGTCCAAAGGGACCAGTAGTGGGTGGGGGACCACTGCCTGAGGGAGGGGCAGGAGGTGGTGTTCTAGAGGCACCTTGAGTGGTTCTCTATGTATTTTTGTATTTTTGTATATAGGCTGGTGAGCCCATTTTGGTGTAGTGGCACCAGTTTTGTACCGAGGTGCTTCACTGGCCTATGGAGGTTTGTATATTTGTATATAAACATTTTGATGGCACTGTGGACTGATTTATATATATATGAGTATACATTTTGGGATCTATGTGATGTTTACATGTGTTTTGTTAATGTGTTGATGATGTCTAATTTATATATGCTATGATAGGTGTTTGATATTTTTATGTATGTATAGAGGTAGCTTGATGTGATATATGCCAATCTAACACACTATTAGCTAAGTTATCTGTAATTTGATTCAATTGTCTTGGAATATGTGTAAATGTAATGAAATCAAAATGTTGAGATAAAATTCTAACTTGCAGGTATTTGCGAAAGAGGCAAGGATCGCGGATGCGATACACATTTTTGAGCTGGAGGATGACTAGTTGAGAGTCGAGAAAGACACTAAGGTGACGAATATGATGATGATGGGCATCGACGAGGAGGCCAATAACAACAGTGTATTCGGCTTGGTCATTGGTTGTTGAACCCAAACATATGCCGCTAGAGTGGAGCATTTCATGTGAGGGGGTATAGAGGGCCCAAGCGAGATTTTGTGTCCAACGGCTGGCATCGTCGGTGTAACCGATGTGGTAGGCCGGTGGAGGAAGCATCTGTCAATAGCACAAATGATAGTTTAGAAATGAGGGATGGAAAAAAGATTAAAAACACTATAAAAGAAATAACCTAAAGTAGAATTGTTATTCTTAGGCATAAAATTTATTTAAGTATAACCCGTTGAAGGGTTCTGTGAGAGAGAGGCCTTCAGGAGAGGCCAGGATGTATGCGCCTTTGGTGAGGTAATGTTGGATAATGTAGGGGCCATGCCATAGTGACTCGAATTTTCCATGAAAAAGGGTATCATGAGTGATATCGTAAGCAAGGACTAGGTCACCTTCAAGAAATGAGTGAAGGTTGACATGGCGATCAAAGGTGACTTTGGACCATTTTTTGGCTACCTCATTGTTCTGTAATGAAGATGGATGATATTCATCCAAGGATTGTAAGTTCAGCAAGTGCTACTCCATTGGATCAGTGTCAGGTAATAGCTCAATTGTGGTGTGTAAGGTGGTAATTTCGCACTCAATGGGAAGAGTGGCCTCAACCCCATGGACTAGATGAAATGGTGTGAAACTAGTGGCCGTTTTCACAGCTGTACGGTAAGCCCATAGCATGGAAAATAACATATGATGCCAATTGGTCTTATGTTTATTAACCATGCGTTGTAACATGGTCTTAAGGACCTTGTTAACTGCTTCGACCTGTTCATTAGACTGAGGGTAATATGGTGAAGAAAACTCATGAGAGAATCCTAACCATGATGAGAGTTTGACGAAAATCTCATTCTCGAAGTGTTTCTCATGATCAGAAACTAGTTGGAGTGGTACTCCAAAGAAAGATATGACGTGGTTAAAGAAAAAATGCGTTGCAGTGTCAACAGTGTTGTTGAAGGTGGGCATAGCTTTAGCCCATTTTGTGAAGTAATCAACTGTGACAACAATGTATTTGTGGCCATTACTGGATGGGGGATTACAAGTCATGAAGTCAATGCCCCATTTACAAAATGGGCTAGAAATAATGACTAGGTGAAAAAGAGCAGGTGGTGCTCATGCTTTGTTGGCATAAAGATGACATTTCTCACATCGCTTCATGGCATGAATGCAATTGTGAAACAATGTAGGCCAAAAATAACCTATGCGGATGATTTTTTGAGCAGTGGACATTCCTGAAAGATGGCCCCGACATGCGTCACTATGGAAGTCATTCAAGACTCTATCAACCTCGTCAATAGTCAAGCATCGATGAAGTATGGTGTTCACCCCTCACCGATATAAGATATCTCTGATGAGGAGATAACAAGGGGCCTGGTGGCGAATACGATGACGATCATCTCATGAGAGGTGGTTACCTAACTTTTGGGTTCGGAGGTAGACGAGGAGGTCTCCGTACCAAGGATCATCCAAAGTGATGTAAAAGAGATGTTCGTCGGGGAAGTCAGTATTGACAGGGGAACTGGTAGTATCGGAGGGGAAGGTCATGACAAGTTCGGTGAGGACGAGATATTTCTTTCTCTTGGGTGTTGAAAATTCAATATCGTACTCCTGAAGGATAACGATCCATCGGGAAAATTTGCCATTAATTTGTTGATGGCTGAGAAAGTATTGCATAGGGTTGGAATCTGCTACGACCTTAGTTGTGAGAAGCAGAATGTAATGACGTAGTTTCTGGACTGGGAGGATGACTTCAAGGGCTAGTTTCTCTTCGTGTTTATACTTCAGGGGTGGTCCTGAGAGGTTTTTACTAATGTAGTAAATGACATGCTCTCGATCGTCATCACCAATTTGAATGAGAACTCCTACTACTAAGACAACTGATGTTGATATGTAGAGGATATAGTCATGATTATAGTCGGGTGAACTAATTAAAGGGGTGTTAGATAATGCCATTTTAAGATTGTCAAATGATTTTTGGGCATGTTCATCCCAATGAAATGGGATGTCATGGCATAGTAAGCGAAGGAAACCATGTTCTCCAGTGGCGTAGTCTGGGACAAATCACCGTAGAAAGTTATCTTTTCCTTGTAGGCTCTGGAGTTGACGTAAATTCTGGGTGGGTGGAATTTTTGTGATGGCTTGGAATTTGAGGGGGTCCATGGTAATACTGTTTTGGGAAACGATGAATCTGAGGAGGCGCCCTACAGTGACACAGAACACGCACTTGAGGGGGTTCAAACGAATGTTATACTGACGACAGCATTGAAAGATGATCCGTAAATCATCAAGATGTTGGGTGCGTTTCTTAGATTGAACTATGCGTTCATACAAGTATGCAAGGATGATATGAGCCAGATCATGAAAAATGTATGTCATAGCCCATTGGAAAGTTTCACTAGAATTCTTTAAGCCAAAAGGCATGACACGATATGAAAAAGTACCCCAAGGGGTAGTGAATGTGGTTTTGTATTGATCAGTTGGGTGAATTTGGATTTGATTATAACCAGAGAAACCATCCATGAAGGATAGAGCCTCATGGCCTACGCAATCATTGATGATTTGATCGATGAAAGGCATTGGAAAGTTGTCTTTGGGACATGCGTGATTGAGATCACGAAAGTCCGTGCAGATGCAGATAGTGCCCTATTTTTTGTTAATGGGTATAGGGTTGGAAACCCATGATGTATAGGCGATGGGGTAGATGAACCCAGCCACGCGTAATTTGTCAATCTCAGATTTGATGGCCATTGCTTTGGATGGGTGTAGCAGTCGTTGTTTTTGATGAACTAGTGTAATGTCAGGCTAGGTGTCGATGCGATGTTTGATGATAGAGGGATCAAGGCCAGGCATTTCTGTGTATGACCAGGTGAAAATATCCCAATATTCTTGGAAGAGGGATTTATAGGTAGTGATTTCTTGAGGAGTGCAACCGATGCCAATGGTGATTTCCTCGACGACTCCATTTTTTATGGAAATATCAATTTTGATGGTCGAGGAAATGTTGGCCATGTTTCCTTCTTCAAAAGCATTAGGAGCAGGAATGGGATTTTTTAACCAGTCGATATGCCCTGATGGGATAAAATCCTTGGTTTCGACCGTGTATATGGGGTGTTTGTTAGGAGGTGTGGAGGTGTCATGTGGAAAGAAGAGTGCTCTGTGGTGTAGCACATCCCATGGGTAGTCAAGGGTGTGTAACTCTTCGAGTATGTCCTTGTCACAATGGAATTGGCGGGAATACAAGGGGTCGTAAAGGGTGATATCGGTGACTGTCATTGTGTGGCTACCTGATCAAGAAGTGGGGGGAACGACATAATGAGATTGTGATGGTTTTCTCGACATAAACCAAATATCGAAGTACTGAGGAGTACGAGTGGTAGTTGGGTGTGAAATTTTCGTACAAAAATTAGTGGGAGAATTGGGGGGATTTTGGGGTGAATCCTCGGATAAGTCATCCAAGAACCCTGGAGGCGTTGGGATTGTCTCGGGTTCAGGAGAAATGATATGAATAATTTCTAGTGACAAGGTAAGGTCAACCATCGATTCTATAGGGGTTTGAATCAGGGTCAATTGGCGTTGCTTGTATTCAATGATCATAGGACATTGGTATGTAAAATGATCTAAGGATTCACATAGAGAGAAAGGGCATCTCATATGTTCATTGATTGAAGTTGTGACATAATGGATGTCAGTGATTTTTGGTCGGGATGATATAGCTAGATTGGGTTCATTCTGGAATCTTTGGCATACTGCGGCTAATGTCTGTCGGAATTGTGGCAGAGCTAGGAAATGGTGTGTATAATGGCCATATTCTGAACATATACCGCAAGCAAATTTGGTTTGCAACCCTTTACTTTGTGAGTGAGGGGTGGTAGCGGCAGTAATTTCTATAGTGGCAAGCATTGATGGTGTTTGATTGAGTGGAATCAGGTTCTGTAAATCGGGTAGAGATGGGAAGTTGCTGGTTTGGTGTCCATCTTTCTCACATAGCGTGTAAGGAGGTTGGACGCGCGGGGGAAGTGGAGTTGTGGGCTCCTTCTTCTTTTTCCTTCCCCTAGCTGTGGCAAGGAGGGTAGTGAGTGGGGGTGTAGGGGGTATAGTGGGAGTGAGTATGGGAATCATCATTGTGATTCCTTCCGTTTGGGGGGGAAGGGATGGTTGAGGGACCATCTCTAGTGGATGTAAATACCAAACTAGAATTTCTAACACCATATTAGGGAGGGTAAGTGTTGCAGCTACTTGGAAATATTGTACGCTTGGTGGGGGGTAAAAGAATGGGATTTGAGTAATGGCTTGGGGAACTGTCTCTCAAACTAGGATATGGCCTTGGGGAGAGGTGAAATCATGGACTAGTGGAATCGACGAGTTCACAGGAGGCTCGTGAGGGAGGAGCTATGCGACTAGTGGGATGTCAGATATGATAGAAGCCTCCCTAGGAGGAAGGGTATCCTCTATAATAGTTATGTTGGATGATATGATGCATACTTGATTGGAAGGATGAAGGAGTGGTGAGGCACCATGGTAAGTTCCTAACAATTATGGGTCTTTGAAAATTCCGAGACCCATTTCGATGAGTGGGTATGCATCATGACTCGTGTGGATGAGTGGGAGAATGTTATCGATGTTGGCAGAAGGGTTAGGCTCATAATGTGAGACTTGGTCAATGGTAATGATCTTCCTGTTATGGGGGAACATCATCGTTTGAAAGACAAAATAGGTAACTGCCTTCATAGAATACATGTAGCTACGACCGAACAGGATATTATAATCAAGTGGGGCGTCGATAACTTCATTGTCTATGAGAATGGTCTTTCCCCCGAGTTCTACGGGGACATTTTGGAAGAGCCCTTCAGGAGACAATGGTCGTCCATCATAAGATCTTAAGTTAATGGAAGATGGGATGAGTTCAGGGGAAGCAAGTTTCTTCCATACAGATTTGGACATAATGCATGTGGATGCACCTTCATCGATGATGCATCGATGAACTGTAATGTTCCAAATTTTTATTGGGATTTGAAAAGCGATCAAAGTGGAAAGGCAAGGTTCTCTGCTGTCGAAATCAAATGTGATGAGTTGGGTATCTGTGGGGTCGACTGCCCCCAAGGTGGAAAGTAATGATTTCCGCTGAGTGGCACAAGTTTGAAGGACCTCTAGGACTGACATGGAATCCGGGGATTGTGCTAAGTCGTCCACCAAAATGTAATTATGATCCACCCTAGCCTGGGGGTTGTGGACATTCTTGTGCAATGGGATGTGAGGAATGCAAAGAGGTGTTTCAGCATTAGGGTGAGGAATTACCAATGGGGGTCCCGTCGGTGTTGGGGTTGTTTCTGGGGGAATGGGAGGAGACTCAATGGGTGCACGATATTGACTACTACGTGTTTGTAGAAGGATTTCTTCCTCACTAGTGAGGAGGATGGTACGATCTGTGGGATTGCTTGGATTGAGATATTGTCCCAACTGAGGTGGGGTAGGTTGCGTGTCTTGTTGGGTGTTCATCACACCTTGGTGTGGAATGGGATTTTGTAGTACGGTTGGGGGGGTTGTTGCACGTATTGTTGTGGGGCCTACTGAGGGGAATATGGTGCTGGAGGATGTGGTAGAGTGCCTGAGTCTTTCAGTCATTTAAAACCAATGCTTTGGGGACAATGATGAGTATAATGACCAAACTCACCACAAAGGGAACAAGGGAAGGTGGTTTTAATAGTATTGTTATTTCTCCCTTGACGCCTATTATTGTTTACCCCCTAGGGGTTCTGATTCCCTTGGTTCTGGTTGCCCCTAGTAGGTTGGTTTTGTTGGGGTTGATTCCTGCCTTGACCTGGGTTGTTATTGTTCCTGTTTCTTCCTTTCATTTTGGCATTATTTGACGGGTGGGTCGGATTTTCCGTATTCAGCTGTTCGAAATTTTGATATTGCTAAATGGGAGAGGGTTGAACAAAATTCACCACAGCATGAGGGTGTGGGGGTGCCATGGGCTGTGGAGGACCAGGAAATGGAAAGTACAGATTCTGTGGGAGTTGTGATCCATAAGGTACATAGGAAGGCATGGCGCTTTTGCTAGTACTTAAAGTATAAGATGAGGTAGAGGGGGTACCGGAACTTGTTTGGATAGGTGGGTGTATTGGGGGTGTCAGTGGTGGCACATTGATGGGTGGAGGAATAGCAATAGGGTATGGCTGTTGATAAGGGGGTCGGGGGTAATAAGAGGTTCCCCCATATGCCGACGGATATTGAGGTGTGCCATACATTGGTGGTGGTTTGGGTTTAGGACTGTGGTGTGTGGTATTACCAATCAATCTGTCTGCTGAGAGAGACATCCTGGGTTTGTCCTGACCAAATGGCACAGGGTTTGGGAGATCAGGAAGTGTTGTGTATAAGTACCCTGATTGTGAATAGATGAGGTCATATTGTTGAGCCTTACTGATGGATTCTTCTTCTGAATGAGGGAAGGTGGAAGCTACATCTTTACCGAGGATAGAGACAAGTGATCGGAGAAACCAGTCAAGACACTGTTGTTTGGTGGTTTTATCTTTGCACAAACTACGTCATCTATGCCACTCGTGAATGTGATCAGCGATATGTGTGGCTGAGGTTTGTTTGAAATTAGAGAGTAGTTCAAGACCATTGTTGTGGTGGATTGGTAATTAGAAGAAGGTCAAAAATGATTTGGCCAAGGACTCGAAAGTCGCATGGGACCCCGATTTTTTGTCTACATACCATTTGGATGATGGGCCAGTGAGTGTGCATTGAAATAATCGTGGTTTGATGGAATCATCCATAATGTTGTTGGAAGAGCACCATAGGTGGAAAGTCATGACATGGTTGGCAGGGTCATCTCCTGCCTTTCCTTCAAACTTGGGGATATTTGAAGGTAGTTTGGTAGGCATTGCAGGCCATGTGGGGTCATGCAATATAGGATCATGTGTGAGTTTTCTTAGATATGGTATGTTAAGAGAGGCCAAATATGGCATTTGCAGTGGGGGTGGAGGATTAGTTCCAGCCATGGTGTGAGTGTGGTGTGAACCTGACCCTTGAGGGGGACTAGGTGGGTTGGTACTTCCTCCTTGAGAGGAAGTTGGTCCCCCGCTTCTATGTAAAGGAGAGCGAGTGGATGGAGGGACTTGGGAAGTGGACCCAAGTAATGTGGAACCAAGGAAAGCTGGTCCTAAGATAGTTGCACTCACCAAAGTGTGTGAAGGTGGTGTTGATGAGTTGGCAAGACTACAAACTCCCCCTAAAATAGGAGCAAGGTTTAGTAAGTGTCTGGAATGATGGGGGTTATGGGGGTCCCATATGATGGTCGAATAGCTAAGTGGATGTGTGAAAAATGTGATGAGAGAAAATAAACAAGAGCCTTTGTTGCAAAATTTTAAACTTTACACAATATATATATCTAAATCAAAATGTAATCATAAGTGCATCATACATAAAGTGTTTTGAAAAAGAAGCATATATGTGGATAAGTGGGTTTTTTCTGCGCGGGGAATCAAATAAAAAAAATGCTCGTGTCCTAAAAGACATAACGTCCTTCCTCTCAAATAGCACTGGACCTTCCAATAGTACTCAACAGTGGAGTATGAAGTCACTGGAAGAGAAACTAGTGAAGGATGGAATAATCAATTATAATGAGGGGTAAAGGGGGCATATCCCCAAAGAGCTGGTGATATTTCCCAATAGCCACACAAAATCTGATCAAGGTGCAATTGTAGCCCGCAATTTCCACCTGGGTAGATGTCCTAAAATTTGGTCACTAGGTACCTCGGTCAAAGTGTGACATTTAGATTTTTGGCCTAAGAAATGGGTCACGGTCTGGATCCCATCCAAGAGGTGGGTGCCTCAAGGGGGGATACACAGAACAAACAGACGTCAGCCTTCAACCCTTCAAGGGTATCTCCCTGCCTTATGGTGTTAGGAACACTTGACTTGGAGGATTGTCAGTTCCCTATTTGACAACTTCTGTTTTTTTGACAATGTGAGAACCAGATAATGGGGAGTTATTTGGTTGCCTATCCCCGAAATCCTACCTAGAGTAAAAAATTTCTTTTGGCACCTCCTGTGGAAGAAAAATTAGTGAGTTTTAAAAAAAAAATTAGATGTGGTTGTTTGAGAGATTGGGGGTGTGAACCAACCTTGTTGAAATTAAATGGGAGTGGATAGTTTCGTCAAGAAAAGGGTGGGGTGTTTCGGAATCCCTGTGGAGGAAACTTACTTTGAACTCCACGTTTTGAGAAGAAACTATGTGATTGATAAGTGACTTTTGTGTGTGAATGAGTGAAAGTGTACCAATTTTTTAATGAATTAGGTGTCACCTTGCTGCATGTGGACTTCGCTTGGTCCTTACAAGTGTTGATTACCTAATTAACTAAGTTCCTTTGGTACAACCTTGCATAATTCAAAAGTCCCTAGGAAACTAGCATGGGGACATGTGGGTCCTTTACTAGTCCTTTAAATCCCTATTGTGATTTAATCTAAGAAAATCTTCAAAACTATCCTAGATTGTGATCATGTGGGCATGTATGGGCTCGTTACAAAACCTTTAAACTTCCCTAGTGATTTAATCTAAGGAAGTAAACTTCAACACTATCCTATCTTTGTAGCATGTAGGCATGTATGGTCTTGTTACAATCTTAAGATGTGTTTGAAAAATAAACTAAGAGGAGTCCCAAGAGGGGTTGTTGTCCTCTCCTAAAGGTTTTAGTCTTTTTAAGGGAGATGAAATTATCCTACAATCTTTTTCTGATTCTCAAGGTTGCTTGGAAGCGCGAGAGAAGAACATACTAAGAAATTGTTATCCAACTTCTAGTCCCAATGAAAGTTTTATGTGATTAAAAATGATTCCAACTTATACTTTTTAGTCAAAGAAAGACATCCATGTGGAAAAATGAAAGAAAAAGAGGAAATAATGATTTAAAACCCCCTAAGTGCCTATGTTTTTTGACTAATCCCTTTATATGAAGAGGGAACTAAGTGTGGTGCATCTTAAAAAATGCATGAAATCAATTTTAAGAAGGCTAAGGGCCTTCCCCAAATCTCAAAAAACCTTACAATGTGTAGTTTTTTGCACAGGTGCGCGGGTCCCAGAGTAGATAGAGGCGCATTGAGCGCCTGTGCACAGAATGAAACAAGCTTATGGGCACAGGTGTGAAAAACAAACTGTGGTTTTAGCACCTGTGTGCATGATTCATTTCCGTGGGCCAAAAAACCCACGCACAACTGACACATGACCATGAAAGAAAATTCTGGATGGAATTCTCTCAATTCAACTTGGAATTGGATGTTTCGTAGGTCGGCTTGGGCCGGCTAATGCACCTGTAAGTTAAATAAATAAAAAGAAGAGCTATAAAAGCCCAAATGGGGTAGGAAATTGATACCTTTCCACAGTGGAGTCGCCAATATGTTGTGCCTCTTTCGTCACCTTAGTGAGAAAAACAGAGGTGTTTGCAAGCTTAGTTGGGTTTGCTAAGTAGGAAAGTTGTAAGGAAAAGGGTTAGAGAAAGAAATATAAAAGAACAACTAAGAAATAAACTAAGAAATAAAATAACAACTAAACTAATGAACATAGGGACATAAGGACAAAATAAACAATAAGACCCATGTCACCAATGGTAAGGTTTATATCAGTGAAAGAAAAAACCAAGAAGAAAGAGGACTATGAGTCCCTTCTTCCTCCAAGGGAGGGCTCTTGGACCCCCACAAATAAGCTCTTCTTACAACTTTGAATGAAAATGGTGAAAGAATTCTTTGCTAATCCACTCAAGGGGTGAGATGGATTTCCCAATGTAATGGTACTAGTATACTCTTGATGATAATAGAGGATTCCTCAAGAGAATAGTAGCAACATAACTTTGCTATTGAATTCCTTAAAAAATGAAGTGCACCCATGGCCTTTTTATAGCACCTCTTTGAGGTATTGTGCAACCAACTTGTAGTGTGGAAAGAGGCTAATTAGGGCATTTTTAGGTCTTTGACTAGCCACCCAGTCGGATATAGCCCAGATTTGAGTGTCAAATCAACTTGGAAGCTGAACCAGAAGTGGGTGGGAGGCCAAACACTCTCATAAATGCGTCGTTCTCAGATGTGCATGGCTTTTAGCGACCACAGTCGTGCATCGAGCGCATGTGCACTTTTCCTACATTTCTGTTTTGCGCATGTGCACATGCACCCTGTGTGGTCATAACACACTTTAATTTTGTCACTAGTTGTATAGTTTTTGACCCTTTGGAAATGATTTTGTGGTAATTTTGGTCAATGGGTGACCTCATAACTGTTCGACGATGCTGAATTCTTGTAACCATTTGCAGATGAAATTTCAGTGATAACAATGAAAATTGCCCAGAGTAGAATAACACCACCCATATTTGAAGATCGGTAGTTGTTATTGGATAAATCCATAGGTGCGGACACTAACCAATCTCCCTAGATCCACCTGGATCTAGAACAAATCAAGACAAAACATGACTCTTTCCCTAGATTTTGATCATTGAATTAAACAGGAGGCAAGAACAAATAACATACCTTATTATCGCTTCCTATGATCTTTGTTGCTCCTGCTTCACCCCAGTGCTCTCGTGCAGCCAAGACCAAGACAACACAAGCCAACCAAAGTGAAGATAGCACAATCTATTCAAAAGTCAATCTATGTATATGATCAAGGAATTATACAATAAAGTGGAAATAGCTTTATGGGAAAGGGACATGCTACTGTATCATATTAATGGAAAGTAAAGATCACAACCTGAGCCTTGATGTCGCAAACTTCCTTTCGATGGCCCTTGGCTCTGATACACACACTTGCTCAATCTTTGCATGAAGAAGATCAAATCCTCTTGATATACCTGCTAGAGTCTTCAAGCTTCTATTCAATGTTGAGTCCTTCACACAATTCTTTCACCAATTCTCCAATGAATCTTGCTTAACCTTTTCCATGAGAATTCCCTCAATATATAGGAGAGAATGAATTAGTTACTTGGATAAGA
>SNQJ01S0075528.1:21541-37026 GCA_010110895.2 Picea sitchensis
CAAGTACTAGTGCACAGATGATTTTATGCATAGTACTTCTTCAAGTATAACCCATTCCTAGGTTCACTCAAAGGGATACCATCGCAATATACAAACTCATATGCTCCTTTTTCTAAAACTCAATGAATGATATACGGACCTCGCCACATGGGTTCAAATTTCCCATCTCCTAACAAATCTCGTTCCTGTTCATAGAGAAGAACAAGATCACCTTCGGATAAAATGCAAGACTTGACATTCTTGTCATATTGGACCTTGACACGCTTTTTCTGGGCTTCTATTACTAGGGTGGTATCATGTCGAGTTTCATCTAATCGCATTAGATACAATAGACGTTCTTCTTCAGTAGAAGTGTTGGGTAGGATTTCAACAGCTAGCTTCAGAGAGGGTATCTCACATTCTATAGGGAGAATGGCTTCCAAACCATAGACTAACAAAAAAGGTGTAAACCCAGTAGCGGACTTGACGGATGTCCGGTATGCCCACAATGCCGAAAAAAACATTGTGTGCCAACTTGTTTTATGAATCCCTATCATTCGTCGAAGAATAGTTATGAGAACTTTGTTGATCGCTTCAACCTGGCCATTAGCTTGTGGATAATAGGGCATTGAGTTATCATGGCGAAGACCCAACTTTTCCGTAAGTTCAGACATCATAAAATTCCTAAAGTGGCTACCGTGATCNATTAAAAAGAAACAAGGTTGCGGTATTTATAGTGTTGTCAAATGTTGACATCGCCTCGGCCCATTTCATAAAGTAATCAATGTCTACAATGATGTAACCATGCCCCCCGGCCGAGTGAGGGTGACATGTCATGAAATCGATGCCCCATTTCGCAAAGGGACCAACTGAGACCACAGGATGAAGAGGATCAGGATGTGACCGAATTTTCTGGTTGTAGGTCTGGCAGGCATGGCATTTCTGAACGAAAATAATGCAGTCGTTAAATAAAGAAGGCCAAAAATACCCTGCGCGTAAGATATTCTGGGTAGTAGCATACCCAGACATATGACCACCACATGCTATGAAATGGTAGTCATTCAGATCTTTCTTGGCTTTGTCGAACATTAGACAATGTCAAAAAACAGAGTCAATCCCCCGATGGTAAATAGTATCACCGAGGATAATGTATTGACGATCTTGATAGCGTATGCAACGTCGTTCAGTACTAGACAAAGTAGGTCAGAAAGTATGGGTTTGGAGATATATAATGATATCCCCATACCAAAGATCATCAGTGCTAATAAGAAAAAGAGATTCATCAGGTAATGAATCAACTGCTACATTTTCTGTTGTAGAATGAGGAAAATCGCATATCAACTCGACAAAAACTAAAGACTTCTTAGACTTGGTGTGATCGAATTCCAAGTCAAACTCCTGGAGTATCACAATCCATTTGGAGTATTTTCCCCCTAGCAATTGACGTGTCAAAATGTATTTCATAGGGTTGCAATGAGAAATCACTGTAGTCTTGCGTGAGAGGATATAGTGCCGGAAGCATTGGACAGCTTGAACGGTAGCCAAGGCCAGTTTCTCGACATGTTGATATTTGATTTCAGTCAGCGTGAGACTGAGACTCAAGTAATAAATAACATGTTCGTCGTGTGCATCATCCTCTTGGACGAGAACCATGCCAATGGTGTAATCTGAGGTAGCAAGGTAAAGGAAATAATCGCGACTATAATCAGGGGGGAAGAGAAGCGGAGCTTGCGTTAGTGACAACATCAAAGCTTCAAAATCATTGTTGGAAATGGTGTCCCAAATGAACTCGGAATTCTTCTTTAAAATCCAAGTAAATCCATGAGTGATCTCGGCGTAATTAGGGATAAACGACAAAGAAAGTTTTCTTTCCCCTGCAAACTTTTCAACTCGCGAAGTGTAGAAGGAGGAGGGAGATTAAGAATCGCCTCAACCTTCAAAGAATCCACCCAGATCCCTTGACGCGAAACAATTAAACCTAGAAGATGGCCAGATTCTACACAGAAAATGCAGTTGTGAGGATTTAAACGTATACGGTAGAACCGACAGTGAATGAAAATGGCTTGGAGATGAGTGGGGTGATCGACTCTGCGCATAGAATGAGCAGGTAAATCGTCAAAATATGGTTGAACGATGTGCTTGATATCATGAAAAGCATAAGACATAGCGCGTTGGAAAGTTGCACCCGCATTCTTAAGACCGAAAGGGAGTTTCTAATAGGCAAAAGTACCCCAAGGATAAATAAAAGTAGTCTTATGTTGATCCTCAGGAGCAATGTTAATTTGATTATAGCCAGAGAAACCATCCATGAGAGAGAATATTTCACTTCTGGTGCAATCATCGACAATCTGATCGACGAAGGGGGTAGGAAAGTTGTCCTTGGGACAAGCTTTGTTAATATCCCTATAATCAACACAAACACGAATGGTGCCTCCTTTTTTGTCAATCGGGATAGGATTGGAAACCCATTCTGTAAGAACCATTGGATAAATAAAGTCGGCTTTCAGAAGTTTCTCAACTTCGAGCTTGATAGTAGCCGATTTACAAGGGTGAACTGGACGAAGGAGTTTCCGGATGGGTTTAGCGTCGAGGTATGTCTTTATCTCATGTACAACAATTGTAGGGTCGATACCGAGCATCTCTTCGTAGCTCCAGGCGAAGATGTCACAAAATTCTTTGAAAAGAAACGTATAGGTAACGATTTCGTTGGAAGAACATGAAGCTCCAATATGGACATTTTCAATGATTCCAGGTTTAAAGGATATGTCAATGGGAATCATCGGTGAGATATTACTTAAGTTCCCTTCGACAAAACCATCACGTGTAGACTCGGGAGCAGTCGAAATAACGACAACGGTCGACGGGGTCGAAATCCGTTGGTAGTTCTCAAGAGTATGTTACTCTAGAAAAAGGATGGAACGATGATGCCCATCATCCCAAGGGGTGTCCTCCATGATGGACATGATCATCTTGTCAGTGGGAAAAATAACACGAAAAGGATCGGGAGACAAATCATCAAGAGAGGGAGTAGAAGGTGTTTCTGATATAATTGCTTGATAAGCAAATTCAACCGGACTTAACGACATTGCGTTTCTGAAATGAAGATGATCTCTAGGGTCAGGGACAATCCAAGGATCAGAAGACTCAGGAAGTTCATGAGGCGAAGTGGATATCATATTGATAGAAGCAACAGACGAGTATGGAACATCGGACGGTGGAATGGGGAAAGTACCCATTAAGAGGAGTCCTTTAAAAGGCCTACACCGACATTCTCATAACCCAGTCGGGTTTTAGAAATAAACGGTATGTTGCCAGCATGAGTATCGGAATTGAAGAAGGCGAGTTGGTCGACGGTAACAACCTTTCCTTGATGAGGGAAACGTACTACATGGAAAAGTGTTGACACAATGGCATGCATGGAATCGATCCAGCTGTGTCTAAGAAAAAGATTATAATCAAGGGGAGCGTCGAAGACTTCCACTTCAACTTGGACCGTTTTACCTTCTAACGTGATAGGAAATGAAGGAAGAACACCATAAGGGTTAAAACCAGAGCCATTGAAGTCTTTAAGAGTGCTTTTTGATTCGTTCAAGGAAGGAGAGCCAATGGATTTCCAGCAAGCAAAAGACATGGCACACGTCGAGGCACCCTCGTCGATAACAGTTCGGCAAATGTTCTTGTCAGAAACAACAACTTGTATCTGGAACGCAAGTTGAGGGGGTAACCTTGGAATGTGATCATCCAAGTCAAAGACTATTAAATTCATATCCGTTGGATCAATTCCACCTATAGATTTCAACAGTGCCTTCCGTTGTGCAAGACAAGTTTGAAGGACTTCAAGGGATGACATCACAGAAGGTGCTTGGGCCATATCTTCAACAATGTTCTAGTTCTAGGCCACATGAGCATGAGGATTGAAAGCCGATTTCTGAACGACACCCTTAGGGGGGGGTCGCAGAATTGTGTCGAGGCTTGGGTGTTCGAGATGAAGAGGACCGTTGGTAGGTGGAGTCGCTGGAGAGGGATGTACCAAAGAAGGAGGTAAATCATCAACCTTCTCCTTATATGGAGAATAATATTTGGCTCAAGTCATGAGTGCAATGTTATTCTGCTTAGAATCACCAGTACACATCAAAACATATGATGTAGTACAAGAGGATGGTTGGTCATGGATGACCAACTTAGCCTGTTGTTGAGACGGGAAGGGTTGGGACAAGACAGCCGATGCAAGGGGTTTCGGAGCTCCCTGAAGGAACTTAGTGACCTTGGCATGTCGTGGACAATCCTTCGTGTAGTGATCATCACCACAGATAAGGCAAGGGTATCGGGGTTTGTGCTTATACTGGTCATCAACAGGAGTAGTTTTAGGTTGCTCTTCTTGGGTATTATTTTTTCCCTCCTTATTCTTGCCTCTCCCCTTTTTAGATTTATTTTTACCGGCTGGGGTAGATTGGACAACATTTACCTCAGAAGTCTTGCCAGTGGGAGTAGCAAGAGACGAAGCATTTTGAACATTAGAAGAAGCAGAATTAGGGTTTGTGCTTGAAACAGAATGTTATTGGGCTTGGGCAGTACCAATCACACCGTCAGCTGCATGCGAGGCAGCTGGAGCAGTTGAAGTGCTGGAAGTATTAGGACGAGGTAATTCAGGTATTAAATCGTAAAGTGTTCGCATTTGTGAATAAACGAGGTCAAGATATTGAGCACGACTTATAGCCTACTTTTCCATGACAACGCCACCCATGGAAATGTCCTTACCAATTTCGTTCACAAATGATTTTGTAAACCATTCTACTAGTAACTGATCAGGGAGCTCAAGTTTAATGAGATGTCATCTCCTTCGCCACTCATGGATGTGATCAGAGATATGAGTGCCTTTAGTCTGTTTGAAGGAAGTCAAAATCTCGGTTCCTATATCATAACAGATCTGTAGCTGGTAATGCGTAAGGAAATCCATATCTAGGGTATTGAAATCAGAAAAGAAACCTCGTGGCAATTCAATATACCACTTCGTAGCAGAACCGGTAAGGTTTCGTTGAAAAAGACGTAAACGAATAGAGTCATCCATCAATGAATTGGATGAACACCATAGTTGAAAATTCATAACGTGATTGTTTGGGTTCTCTCCCACTTTGTCGTCAAATTTAGGAATGTCCGAGGGAAGCTTGGATGGAATAACAGGCCATTGGGGAGAGTGATGAATAGGATCATTTAAAATCCTAGACAAATCCGAAATACCCAAAGTGGCAAGAAAAGGTAACTATCGATTCACCTATGGGTACTGGTGGCTCTAGGGAGGAAGCCCCGTCAGAAAACCAGTAGGACCATAAGCAGTCTGCATATAATGTGAAGATCTAGGCATATTCAGTGGTGGTTGGACAGGATAGTAGTTCATCGGATTATACCCTGGAACAGAGGCTTGAGTTTGAGCATTCGACCCCCAAATGGGATTAAACGAATCAGGATATGGTTGGCCCATGCTAGGGGGTGTTACAGACGTAGTTGGAAACTGTTGCCCCCCAGTCGATTGAGAAGAATTGTGTATCAACTGATTCCAATACTGGGCCAAGGATAGAGGTATTTTCTTCCCATAGGGTGGAGTTTCTCCTCCCATTGAAGGTGGTGTACCAATTGAGGGCAATGTTCCAATCAAAATTTGCCAACTGAGAGGGGGTTGACTTATACTACCTTGATGAAATTGTCCACCAACTGGAAGCTGATAAGCTGGAGTGAATGACAGAATAGCACCACTAGGATTAGGATTGCCAGTAGAAGATGAAGAAGGTCCTCCAAAAGGAAATTGAGGGAGTGTTGGAACAAAACCGGGAAGAAAGTGCCCAGACGAAGAAGGACCACTAGGAGAGCTAAATGGAGTTTGCGCGGGAGTAGGAATTGTAGCATTCAATGCACGGTATCTAGGTGGTAGTGTCGGATTGACATTGGGCGTCCACGGTGTGTTGATGGGAGTGAGACTAACCACAAGAAATCTAGTTGGAACACTCGTAGTAGCTGCAAGATGGGCCATTTCGGTAGGGACAGTAAAGTGATAAGTGATAGTCAACAGTACTGTCTCGAGATTAGAGATCTTAGAAATCACAAGAAGATTATTTTCAGAAATCACTGGTGAACCTGGACCAAAAAGGATCTTGGCCTTCTATACTGGGAAAGGGTCTAGTTGGAGATCCAGAATATACAACAATTAAGTCTCCAGAAGAGTCTGATCGCATATAATGTCTCTCAGAATTGAGGTTAAGTCTAAAGTCCTCTCGAGTGTTTGTAATGCGAAAACGTTCTAGAGAGTCAGTGTGTTCCACTTCTGGTGTGGTGACGACTAGGACTTCACTCTGCCAAGGAGAACCTCCAGGTGTGCTTGTGGGCAAGGGTTGTGAACCTTCCATATGCTCTGGAGATAAACCTTGCATTCTACGTGAACGACATGGAGGAGCTATTGTAAACGAGTGACAAACTTTGTGAAGAAAATCCTATAGTCAATCTTCGAGAAACAAACAACACACGCTAGTAAATAAAATCTAAGAAGAAACACCAAGCAAACAAGACCTTCTGGTTTCGAACCCACTAGTTGGTGATGAAATCCAACATCGCAACAACAAGATGAGAAGGGGCTGGGATAGGGTGGAAAATTTACGCTAACCACCTGCTTAACGGACTCACGCCCTGGTGCAAGCTCCCACACATAATCATGGGTATACCCTCCAAGGAGCTCGAGTGAGTTTAGTCAATGTCAATTCTAGGTACTGTGAAGTCTTTCCCCTCCACAGTCACCTCAGGTAAGAACCTAGAAATATAGGCCACTAAGGTCACCACCAACAACAATAAAGCATGGGGGAATAGTCGATAGTCCGATCCACACACAAGGGCAGGGTATCTAGACCATAATCAACTCAAAAGGATTCCACTCATCATTGTGGGTATACCTCCAAGTGATCCCTGTAATATGTACAATCTCTACAATGATATCAACAAATCAGGGTGAGTAACTCTGCTAATTCAATGTGACCTAGTGTTTGACCCTTGTGTGAGAAGGGCTTCCCAGGACAAGATGTTGCAAATGGAATTTAACACTCCCTAACACAAGATTCTATTGTGTGTTTTGTTCTTTTGGAGAGTGTATCTCTCTTCCTACTCCAAAGCGCTAGCCTAGATAAATGTTGGTGTAATAGAGCCCTAGAAAAGAGTTACTAGATAAATTTTATGATTACGCAATGTTATTAAGAGTTGTTGTTTACTCAAAGGAAACAAAAGTGAAACTTCTGTTGTATGACTCTGACCCAACAATGCAAGGATGAGAATGAAATATATCACTTTTCGTTCAATGAATCCTATGTATGGGAGAGAGAGAAAGTTTTTCAGATCAACCTTGAACTACAAAACAAAATTTCCTTTAAAATGCAAATGCAAACAATCACTTATCAAATGACAATTCTCTATTGTGTCTTTTCAAAATACTTCAACAATCTCAATAATTTGATTTTCAATTTTTTCTAAAACGAAAAGAATTTTTTGAAAGAAAAACTTTGTGTTCACTTTTCAAAAAGGACCCACCCTATGACAACGAGAGTACACAAAATCAAAAACCAAATGAACAAGCAATGATAAACACCCAATCCACTCTTTCAACGAAAACAAAAATAAAGAGCAAACCAATTTAGTCTTTTCAAATGAAAAATAAAATGATCTTTCAAATCAATAAGCAAATGAGAAAAAACCAAGTACTCAACTTTCAACCAATCACTGGCTCTTAACAAATAAAACACACTCATATTCTGAAGTTAGAGAGAATGGTTTTGCCAAGAAAAGTCAAGAAATGAAAGTCAAGACACAAATGACAAGAAAAGCCTTGGAATCCTAAGATTGTTCATGCACGCAAACAAAGACAAGAAATACATCAATCAATGGTCCAAGAAACTCATAAGAGGTAATCAAACTGATCTGAGCAGTTGAAAATACCAAAACTCAAATCCAAACTTTTGAAAAATTGAGTTCACAGGCAGGCAGTATTACACAGTGTGAGAATCACTGATTCTCCCAGATGACCCTTGAGCAGTGTGCGAGAACCTCGAACTGAAACCTAAAGGCAGAGTGCGAACTCTACCAATTCTCACAGGCTGCAATGAAGTACAGTGTGAGAATGCCTGAACATAATCAAAAATTTGAAAAATGAAGAAAAATTGAAAAAGGCCTCTGGACCCAGAGGGTCTATCAGGATATCCTGAAGACTCAGAGATTGATAGGACAGGAGAAAAGTGAAACCAGAGAAAATGGCCACAGAAAAATATCAAAAGCCACAAAGAAAATGGGATAACTCCCCAGTGGAGTCACTGGTTTTGTTATTGGATAAATCCATAGGTGCGGACACTAACCGATCTCCCTAGATCCACCTAGATCTAGAACAAATCAAGATAGAACATGACTCTTTCCCTAGATTTTGATCATTGAATTAAATAGGAGGCAAGAACAAATAACATACCTTATTATCGCTTCCTATGATCTTTGTTTCTCCCGCTTCACTCCAGTGCTCTCGTGCAGCCAAGACCAAGCCAACACAAACCAACCAAAGTGAATATAGCACAATCTATTCAACAATCAATCTATGCATATGATCAAGGTATTATACAATAAAGTGGAAATAGCTTTATGGGAAAGGGACATGCTATTGTATCATATTAATGGAAAGTAAATATTACAACCCGAGCCTTGATGTTGAAAACTTCTTTTCAATGGACCTTGGCTCCGATACACACACTTGCTCAATCTTTGCATGAAGAAGATCAAATCCTCTTGATAGACCTGCTAGAGTCTTCAAGCTGCTATTCAATACATAGTCCTTCACATAATTATTTCACCAATTCTCCAATTAATATTTCTTAACCTTTTCCATGAGAATTCCCTCAATATATAGGAGAGAATGAATTAGTTACTTGGATAAGAATGATCCCAAAATATCAGGGAATCCAGTACTAGGATAACCATTTGAATGCCATCTCATCCTTCTAGAAGATTCCCTTCTAGAAGCATCAAGAATTCATCTTTTTCCTTGCTTTAGGAAGAGTTCGCACCCTAGTAGTTCAACACAGTGCGAACTTCTCGCACCCTGGCTTAAGGCAGCCTGCAAGAATCACATATTCTAGCAGGAAAATATACTAGCAGCCTGCGAACCTTCTTCAAAAATGATATTTCTGGAAAGAGAAGAAAGTAACTTTTCTCAGAAGAAAGTTCTTATGAAGAGCCTGAGTACACCATCATCAATACATCATCATGACGACCAAAATCATGGGTAACAGTAGTCCTCGAGTTCTAATCATGAATTACTGACAGGATTACTTGCAAGTACGTTGGTTTTCCATGCTTCACCAATCTATTTCGAATGATGAGCCTTTGAGTTAGTTATCCGATGATGTTCACCTGACATTTTCGGACGGGACGTACCTGAATGAGTGACGTGAGGTGATTTGATTAGCCGTCACCTTCCCCCATACAAATTGTTGATTTGACATATTAGACCACGTGACATCGAGGCTTTTGGGAAAATGGTTTTAGGTAGAATATTTTTTGCCCCGATGTACTTTTGAGGGTGCCACACATCCATGAATAAAACCATAGTAGTTTTCCCCAACCTACCTTCGCATAATTAAATTTGATGTTATTTCTTCACCTTATATGGGTCTTGACCGTTGATCTGGGCTGCTTCAAGATCCACGGTCCATCGAATCCTCTTGTTTGCACTCCCTCTATATTTATCCACATGCCACCACATATGACCTGGACCTCCAAATCGCGCCATGTCTCTACATCACTTTAGTCACTAGCTAAATCTGAAACTCGGATTTCAAGTGTAATTGTTATGGTGATAACACATAGTCCTATGCTTGCCTTGACGGTATCTGATAATCCATTGAGAAGAATATTCAATTCCACTTCATTTTTCTTCCTTACTCTTCTTTGGACTGTAATATTGGATAGATTCTTTGATGTAGTTAAGTCCCGGGGCTTTCTTACTATTGAATTCCAAACTTCAGATCCTTTTAACTTCAAATATTGTTTCATATTTTCTCTCCATGAGGAATAATATGTTCCATCAAATAAGGGAGATTCAATTGAGGAGAGAGCCATCTATCCACCCATTTCTTCAGGATCTACCTTCCAGTGGTTAAACTATGTTGAAGGAACCTCCCTCTGATACCAATTGTTGAACACACTGTCCACACTAAGAGGGGGGGGGGGTGAATTAGTGTGTCGAATTTTCTAACTTTTCTTCTTCTTACAAGTTAGTAGTTAAAACATAATTGAACAGATTAAGAATAATTAGATCATAATCACAATGGAAAAGAGATGCTAGATGTTTGTGTAATATTTTGTATAATTGATATGTATATATATGTGAATATAGTAATATGAATTTTCCGAGCACCAACTATTTTTCATCAACACCAACTGAAGTAAGGAGCACCAACTCCTCGAAGAGAACCAAATATAAAACAAGACCCAGCTTGATGATAGAACATAGTCTATCCAACTAGAGTTCATATAGTAATTCAACTCTAGTAGCATTGATCCATTATTGAATCAACTCTATTTCATGATCATAGGTATACCATAAATGCTCATCACTGCACTTTATCTTCTGTATGAAAATTTGTGCCTTCTTTTCTTTATGTTTCCTCTAATATACATGCCTTCTTCACTTCTTCTTCTCTTTGATATTAGCATGGACCTTAGCTTTGTATCCCCTTCATTTTTCTCTGTAGGCCGCTCTTTCTCAGCGTGCCTATCTTTTCCACAAGCCCGTCTTCTTCCCCAAGCACCCATCTAGTGAACCAATCATCATTGTATTTATAGTTTCTTATGCTCAAAACTTGTTTAAGTTATTAGGCCTACTTTTGAAATAAGTTATAACTAACTTGTTCATTTACAACAACTTTTGGGGCCACCAGATATCATCGTTTTGAGTCTTCAACTTTAAACCCGACGCCCCCTTTTCTTTCATAAATCGATCACAGGATGGATTGATTTCCTTCGTCTTTGTGATAAAAGAAATAGGCACATCATTCAAAACATGTTCATATTATCATAGACGTAGAACCACATGCTTATCAATTTAAGAGACACATTCCATTTTTCCTTTTAAATCTCTTTATCGTATGACCAATAACGTTAATCAGATGTTAGGTGAGATGAGTGATTGAGCGCTTATCAATTCAACGGTCACGATTCAATATCTGATGAGATGGAAGATTGTTAGGACTTTGGGACTTCACCCTCCAGGTCTTTGAGACTTCACAACCTTTCAAATCTCTTGAAGAAGATTTTTCCGAATAGATCGGACGTTTCTCATTATATCACGGAACCAGATCAATGGTAATATTCGATCCTTACATTTCTTAATCTGATGGCCAGGAATTAATCAAGCATTGAGATGGATGACCATCAATTAATTCAGGACTTCGACTATTACTCTTACGCTATCCTTCCATTGTATTTGGAAAAATGGTTGAGAGTACGTCCGACATCATATCGACGATCGAGATCTCCTTCAAGTCTCCGGACTTTGGAGATTTCAAATCTCAACCTGTTCTTTCCTCCGTACATCAATATTCTAGAGCTGTCAATCCACTAACGCATGTCCCTTTCGAATCAATGGTTGAGATCTCCTTCGGTTCTCCAGACTTCGAATATTTCAAATCTCAACCCCGTATTTCCTCTAGAGTGATCACCTGCTGAGTAAGTCATAAGTGGTGGAGACCGCTTGTTGTCAGTTAATACTTCCAATTATAGTATCCTTCCACTATAGTATATCGACGATCATGAATTACCCAAAGTGATCTTTAGAATGATCATTTTGTGTCCACTTCGAGACTTCAACATTCAAGACTTCAGGGATTTGGGAAAGTGTTGGTGGTAGAACTCTCGAAACAAAACTCTTGGAGTGACATAAATTAATTACGTTACTTGATGATGTGTCACAAGCCGATATTCTTACATTGTCCTTCCATTGTATTAGATCAATGGTTGAGAATTCTCCTGAAATTATCTTCATATCAGATGACTCATATCCACTTCGGGACTTCAGCATTTAGGACTTTGGGACATTGGTCATTTGTTGGTGGTGAAACTCCTGGAGTAAAACTCCCGTAGTGATGTAACTTGCTTACATCAGTTGACGATGTGTCACGAGTTGAGTAGCTATCGTGTGCCACTCAGATTTATGATTTTCACGTATCTGAAATGCCGAATCAACTTGACACTTCTCATTATCTGATTGCATCGTGTGTCCTTGTTGACATGGATCTCCTTATGTGGCACATGTTCTTCTCCTAGATCTAATGGTTGTCCTAACTCTCGAGATGTATCTTAGATCGACTAATGAGAGTGACTTCGAAGCTTCATCCTTCAAGAATTTAGGACTTTTGAAATTTCTTGGTGGTGAAACTCCCGAAGAAATTCTCCCAGAGTGACATAACTTGCTTACGTCACTTGTTGTCATGGCACGAGCCAATTTCCTCTTCATTCTTGTCATCATCTGATTATGCCATGTGTATTTGCTGGCATGGTCTGTTGACATGGTCTACCACATGTCATTTGCTTTCGTGTTCTGCCACATGTCTTTTGATGTCATGGTCTACTGATGTGGTCTGCCACATGGCCTTGTAGACATGGTATTCTGACGTGGTATGCCACGTGTCCTTGCTGAAGTGGTCTGCTAACCAACAACCCTGATCCAACAATCATCGTATATCCTATAGATCCAATGGTCCTTATTCATTTCAGATTTCGGACTTTAGGTAATTCAACTCTCAAATTAAAAATTCTGACGTGAGATTTTTTCAGAGCTTAACCTCGTCGCATATTTATACCCGAACTAAATGTTGTTCATCGATCATGATCATATATCGATGTCTCAATCTTTCTGTGATGCAGCTGTTATCACTGAAATTTCATCAGCATGTGGTTACAAGAACTCAACATCGTCAAACAATGATGAAGTCATTCATGGACTTGAATTAATCTCACAACATTCAAAAAGGGAAAAAAAACTATACAAAGTAGTGAAAAATTGAAGAGCACTTTACAGAAGTCGGGTGCACGCGCACATGCACGGAATATGAACGTAGAATGCACGCATACACGCACGATGCACGGTTGTTGGCACAAAAAGTCGTGCACCTGCTAAACGACGCATTTATTGAAGTGGTCGGCCTCCCAACCAGTTATGGATCAGCTCCCAAGCCGATTTGACCCTCAAATATGAGCTGAATCTAAATGGTAGGCTGGTCAAAGACCTTATAATGCCCTAAATGGACTCTTTTCACACTATAAAGCAGTTACACAAAATCCCAAAGAAATGCTATAAAAAGACATGAATGCACCTCATTTTCTTAAGGAATTTCAAGTAATGTTATGCTGCCTATATTGTTTTAAGGACTCCATCCTTGACAAGAACACATTGGCACCATTTCATTGAGCAATCCACCTCTCCATTGAGTGGATTTGCAAGGAGTTCTTTCACCACCATTTTCATTTTTCTTGTTGTAAGGAGAGCAAGCTTGTGAGGGTCCAAGAGCCTTCCCTTGGAGGAAGAAGGGACTCATAGTCCCCTTTCTTCTTGGTACTTTGATTTCATCAATAGATCAGCCTAAAAACATTGGTGACATGGGTCTTTTTGTGTTTGTTATATCTATGTCCCTATTCTTGTGATTTTTGTTTTTATTAGTTTAATTCTTGCTTATAGTTTTGTTTTTCTTTCTCTAACTCTTTCCTCTACAGATCTCATGCTTAGCAAGACCCAACTGGGCATGCAAGCACCTCTTATTTTCTCACCAAGGTGACGAAAAGGGTGCAACAGATTGGCGACTCCGCTGGGGAAAGGTATCGAATTCCTACCTCATTTGGGTTTATTTTTCTCTTCTTTTAGTTTGATTAATTTGCAGGTGCACAAACCGGCCTAGGCCGACCTATCAACCATTCAATTCAAAGGAGAATTGAGAGAAATCCATCTGGATTTTTCTTTCTCCGCCGTTTGTCACAGGTGCGCGGGTATTCCACCCCACAGACGCGCATTGTGCATGCATCCGCTTAACTAACAGCCATTCTCTGTACGCATGCGCTTTCAAACCTACCTCTGTTCACGCGCCTGCACTTTGTGCACCTCTATCTGCACTAGGGGCCGCACATTTAAGCAAAATTTCACATTGTAAGTTGTTGGGATGTGGGGAAGGCCATTTGCCTTCTTAAAAATGATGTTAAGCATGCTCTAAACACTGCACTACACTTAGTCCCCTCATCATATAAAGGGGTTAGTCAAGCACACATAGGCACTTAGGAGGATAAAAATCAATTTCCCTTATTTTGCTTTTTGCCACATGGATGGCTTGCTTTGACTTACAATCTAAAATGAACATCAATTTTAATCACATCTAAACTTACATTGGGACTAGAGGTTGGATTACAATCGCTTAGTATGCTCTTCTCTCGCGCATTCAAGCGACCTTGAGAATCAGAAAAAGATTGTGAACCAATTTCACCTCCCTTAAACAAAGTTTAAAACCTTTAGGAGAGGACAGCGACCCTTCTTGGGACTCCTCTTATTTTTCTTTTTAAAACACATCTTAATATTGTAATGGGCCCATACATGCCCACACATCACAAAGATAAGATAGTGTTTGAATTTTTGCTTTCTTAGATCAAAAGACTAGGGAAGTTTAAAGGTTTGTAACGGGCCCATACATGCACACATGTTCAATCTAGGATAGTTTCAATCTTTTCTAGATTACATCACAATAGGAAGTTAAAGGATAGTAATGGACCCACATGTCCACATGCTAGCTTCCTAGGGATTTTGAATTACGCAAGGTTGTACCAAAGAGACGTAGTTAATTAGGTAATCAAACTCTTGTAAGGACCAAGCAAAGTCCACATGCAGCAAGGTGACATCTAATTCACTAAAATTGGCACACTTTCACTCACACACAAAAGTCACTTCTCACTCACATAGCTTCTGCTTGAAACATGGAGGTCAAAGTAAGTTTCCTCCAAAGGGATTCTGAAAAATACCCCATCTTTTCTTGACGAGACTATCCACTCCCATCTTTAATCAACCAGGTTGGCTTACACCCCCAACCTCCCAAAAAAAATGCATCTAAAATATTTCTAAAAAATTCACTAAGTTTTCCTCCACAGGAGGTGCCAAAAGAAATTTTTTAGTCTAGGTAGGATTTCGAGGATAGACATCCAAATAATTCCTCGTTATCTGGTTCTCACATTGTCAAAACATAGAGGTTGTCAAATAGGGAACTGAAAATCCTCCAAGTCAAGTGTTCCAATCACCATAAGGCAGGGAGATACCCATGAAGGGTTGAAGGATGAGGTCTGGTTGTTCTGTGCGTCCCCCCTTGAGGCACCCACCTCTTGAACGGGATCCAGCCCGTGACCCTTTTTCTTAGGCCGAAAATCTAAATGCCGCACTTTGACCGAGGTACCTAGTGACCAAC
>SNQJ01S0075529.1:8020-22067 GCA_010110895.2 Picea sitchensis
TGGGGGAACTGAAAAGGGGTGGGCGGGGTCAATTTTTTTTCCGAAAAATGATATGGATGAATGTGATAAGGGTGAAGAGATGAATTCAATGGAATAGGTCTCAAATAATGGTGAACAAATTTACAGACTTTTCTTTTTTACACTTGTGGAGTTATACTCTAGTCTGAAGAATACTGCAGAGAGGAAATGCCCAAATGATTAACCATAAATAAATGTGTATTTACTTGGCAACACGAACACAGATGCGTGACAATGGATCTTGTATGTTTTAATTTGTTTATGTTTCTGTCCCCAAGGGTTCTACAGACAAGGGTTTTCCCTGTGCTATAACTCTCTGATATATGTGCGGGGTCCAACAGTAGTACTCAGCCCAATATCTCAGGGAAATAACTAAGGAGGATAGATTGTACCTTTAGCTGTACTACCCAACTACCTAGGTACTAGAGAGTATCTTCCGAAGTGTTGTTCTTGATGACACTATAGCAGTCAGGTGACCGATCAATTTATCTAAAGAGGGCTTCATGTAATCTAGGCCGATCCGTACACAGGTGTTGTCTGATGTGCTACCACTCGAAGGGGTACCAACAAGGGTTACAAGGGTGGACAAAAAATGTGCGCTTAAGTACCACTTGTATTTCCTATGTGTATGAATCCCTCAACCATGGGTTTATGTGCATAACGACAGATCTATGTGGATTAAAGACGCTGGAATATGTCTCTTCACTGAAAAAATTTAACCCACACTTTCTACCAAGGAAAGTGCTCTGATACCACTTGTAATATACTCGATATAAAAAGTACGCAGAACAGAAATAAAATGCTAGAAATGGCATAATAACAACAATATAACCAGAACAATCACCACAATATCACTGATATGATATAAGAATAACAACATAAATAACACTTTGATTCTGAAAGCAATGTTCATGGGCCTCTTCGAGGGGGAAACCTCCATTTGAGTAGAGCTCTTTTAGAATAATATCCAAGCTAGGGTTCTCATACCCTGAACTGCTATTTATACTAAATATGTCTATCAAAAGAAGCATCTAGAGGAAGATCCTTCTAGAAGAGGAAGCTTCTATTAGGTCTTCTTACATCCGACTTATTCTATTTTATTGCAAGGCCTTATTAATATTGACCTTTATTACATCCGAATATATTGTTCTACCTATGTGCGGGTTAGGACCCTAACAAAAGCCTTGTGAAAATAATTGTTTTAAAATAAAGGATCTAAACAATATTAAAAATAAACAAAATTATTTTTAATACTCTAACTACCAAAATAATAAACAATGGATGAATAAGATTTTAAATGATATAATGAAAATAGACAAATCATTTAACGTTTAAATGATGCAATCACTATTCATTCACAAATCAACAAATTAAATAAATAATAAACTAACTAACCTCTCACTGATCAACAATACTAAGCTAGATTCATCTCTCTTTATTTGTATAAGCTCCTCTTAACCCGTGTCAAGTGTAAACCTATGAAAAAATAAAGCATAATACTTCCTGAAAAAACTCAAAGAAGTCTTTTATATTCCAGAACAAGTCTGAGATGACAGAAAGACAAATGATTTTATATCATGTGACTTTAGAATTTCCAATAATTGAAAATGAAAGAAATTCCAATTTTCAGTAATGGTATTACCAGCTACCTAACATTAGATGTAAACTCAAAATGCTTGGATAGGTGAACAATCACATATATAAACAACACCAAAATATAATGAACCTCATAAAGAAAACATGACATAAAAGATTATATGCAGAACATATTAAAGCTAGTTCGATACATATAAAATTTCACATCTAGAAATTACATGAGAAAACAATGAAAACATTGCACAGTCTACATAGGAAGAAAGCCAAAGAGCAAACTGTTTTCCCATATAGTTTTAAAAAAATAAGTCCATCATATGGTCCAGGAGGAATTTCCACTATCACTGGGAAAGCAGTTCTATTTAAACAAGTTTCTAATCCGTTCCTCATATCATGAAAGATAGAGGTAGATATTTTAAAATAAGATTTTACTAAAATAAAATAACAAAAATATAATTATGTTGAAGTCTTTCAATCCAAAACAGTTACATTATTAAACATTGTTTTTCAAAAGCAAAAAATTACTAGTCCACTAAACATTCAACCCATGACTCATTCCACTAATCGTAGCACATCAATATGTTGTTCATCTGAGACAAGGAAAACAAAATCTAAATTAGACCATAATCAAAATAAATAATTCAAAAGACAAGCTACAAAATCTTCGATTCTGTAGCTGGTCTAAAATAATAAAAAAATCAAAACAAATTTACTTTTTATCCAAACAAAATCAAATCATAAAATAAAAAGGAGTTATTTACCAATTCAAAAATTTGAAAGAGAAGCATCAAACAAATATGAGTTTATAATAGTATTGAAATTGGTGGAATTTTTAATAAACACATTTCCCGATCTCTTAATACACTTGATGGCTCTATGTCAAGTCGACCGAATGCAAGCCATGAGCTCATCGTTTTCTCTTTCAATAACTGAGTTTTGAGTGACCACTTGATTCAACTGCGCCTGTAGGTAAGGAATATCTCAGTAGTACCTTTCGATCTAGTCAAAACAATTCTCACAATGATCTGGTTCATGATTTGATAAAGGCCGACTCTGATCTGTAGTGGGTGACTTACGATGTTCCATGATTATTTTGACATCATGTTGAATTCCTGAAAAAATTTGATGTTTCTTTAAGAAAGGAGGCAGATTCGAGACAAAATTGAATTGGGGCACATCGATGCTAGTATCATCGATAAAAATCCGATCATCAACATCAATAACAAGGATAGGTCTTTCACGATCGTGATGTTGATTCCCCAACATTCTAGATATGAGACAACCAGATATTTTGTTTTTAAAATCAATGTCTGGAACTCTCTGTGTTTTTTGTCTACCTTGTTTCTTTATTTTACTCTCATTTAAATCACCCACAACTAGCCCAGGACTAGGAACAAAAAGGACATTATTGCTCAGATTATCCAATACATCTTCTAAGTATTTTTTAGGAATAAAACTGGGTCGCTGGTGTGTACATTTGGATGACTTACGAAAAACAACAGGGGTTTTGGTTATTGACACAAGTCTTCCTTGTAATTCAACATGTAGGTTTCTTAGAGAAGGAGTTGATAGGTGAGGTATGGTGGGCTCATTAGAACACAGAGGTGAGTCTATTATGGTTTCAGGTGGAGAAAACCCATTCTGATCCACGAAGTCTTTCCAATTATCCCCAAATTTTGACAATTATGAAAGGACCAAAATTCAAATCAGGCCGTGATGGAATAAGCTAGACCTTGCATTTAGGTTTTTTCTTTGGTAAAATTTGGCCATTTTTTGCAAGCTCTTAAGAAAGTATAATGGGATATTCAAATCAAACCCTAAAAAGTACACGATCAACAAATGAACATGAAACAGGAAAACCAATCCATATCTACCCTTGCAAGTGACAAACTGCTTGCGTATCAAAAGTAAACCATGTCATCGAGGTTTAAACAAAACAATCAGTGTAACCTTGACATTGTAGCGTGACCTCTTGGAAGCCATTAGTAGGTGCCAAGGGACACCTTTGAATTTGAGGTTTTTGAACCAGCGATCTCCCTCTTGGGGAAATCCCATGGCTTCTGCAATTGAATCCTCAGTCACCTCTGTTAGCGTCGAAAGTCACTCCTAGATTGAAGCAGGAGCAGAGCCCGACACCTATCAATTTTATGTCACGATTTGTTTGTAGAGGTTGATAAAATGGAAATAAACTCATAATCATATCGTTATAACTCAGAAAAATGGGTTGGAACAGCAGTGACATATGAGGTCTTGACCTAAATTAAGCCAGTAATAATGATAGTGGTGAGTAAGTGGAGGGAAAGAGAGGGGAAATAAAATATTCTCTAGAAATCCGGTCTTCTAGCAATCTTCACAAAAGAGGAAAAGTCTTGGATATGAGATCCTCTCAGAGCTGAATAAACTTCAAAATGAACCTAAAAAGATTGTAGAACTGATATAATCAAACCTACATTATATAGCTATGCAACACCCGACTGGATCATCCATGCCCGGGCTTTCAGATTCAGAGGGAAAAAGGAAAAGAAGAAGTTGGCTGCCATTAAACAAGAAGTCTCAAATGTTCTTCTATAACCAGAGAACCAGAGGTTGGATTAAAGCTTTACAATCGGGATATGTTCTCTACCATCGATGCTTACCAAAATACAAAACTGAGTACATATACTCCTAAACTTTCACCCAGCAGAGGCGTCTCAGGACTTTCAAGGTGTGGCGTCTCTTTAGTCAAATCTGGCTTGAACTCCTTTGTCAGATGTCATCTTAACTTTGCATGGCCTTTGCAGGGGAGGTAGATTAAACATTAAAGGCTAAAATAGTGTGTGAAAACTCCTCTGGTTATATGAGAACTCGACATGGCTTCTTTAGAGAAAACCAGCATACAGGACCATCTTGGGAAGACTACCTGTCGGAACCTCCATGCTTTGCATTTAATGAGTGAGCTGAGGTTTCAACTACCTCCATCCACCTTCATTTATTTTTAGCAAGGACCAAGATCGAGGTCGAGCTGAACTGGTCTCTGGAGAATGCAGTGATCCCTTGTGCAGCTAAACCTGATGCTTTGACCCTTTTCACAGTTCTTTCTATCACCCCCAAGTGACCATGGGCTGTGACACTGTGCCTATCTTCAAAGGTGCTTTCGACATTTCATGTTTTGGCTATTTGAAATGCAGTGGAGGAAAAAGACCCTCTGTTCTCTCGAAGTCTTGGTAGCCGAAATGGATTGATCATGTGCCACACGTCCTATTGGATGGATGGCCTAGATCAACACTTGAATGAATGTGGGACCGCCTCTGGCCTGGACCCTTTCAGCGTTTCGGGCTTCGGGGATTTGAAATGCAGCGAAAGGATGAGACCCTATGTTCTCTCGAAGTCCTAGTAGCCGAAATGGCTTGATCGCATGCCATGTATCCCATTGGATGGATGGCCTAGATCAACAGTTGAATGAATGTGGGACCACCTCTGGCCTGGACCCTTTCGGCATTTCGGGCTTCAAGGATTTTAAATGAAATGAAAGGATGACACCCTCTATTCTCTCAAAGTCCCGATAGTCGAAATGGCTTGATCGTGTGCCATGTGTCCCATTGGATGGATGGCCTAGATCATTTCTTGATCAATGGTCTTATTTCTTTCAGGATTTCATGCACCGGGGATACAAGATGCAAGGAGGAGAGACCCTTGTATGTTGAAGTCCCGGTAGTTGAAATACCAAAATGGCTTGATCGTTTCATGAGTTTTTCCATAGGAGATGAGCTCAAGCACTTGACCATGTGCAACTCTGCGACCCAAACTTACTCGATGGCCATCGATCTGCCCCATCTGTGGATCCTCGTCGTTGAAAGACAAAGTGCCTGCTCGCTTGATTTTAAGCCCGAAATGGGCTTATTTTGTGGGCTGCGCTTGGCGCTCATGGATGTGGCCTTTGAATAAAACACACTCGACCAGTTTTCAAACCCCACTTCTATGAATTTACACTAGGGGTTCGAAACCAGAAGAAAACACCATCTTGTAAGAAATTGCCCTAACATTAGGATCCATGGGGGATAGAGTCATCCCTGCGATGCTCTAAGAACTCATTTTCATCTTCAGTGCCTTGTTGTTGGGCTATGGAGTTGTCTATTAAGATGAAAATAAATAAGTAAACAACTAAAAGGACAATATTTACAAAACAAGGAGCCACCTACGGCTCAAACAAAACATCTTTTTAGGAAATGCCCATTTACTGGGCCATTAAATACTTCCTCACCCTCCAAATCCTGCAACCTATAAGTGTTATTTGAGAATACTTCAGTGATCCTGAAGGGCCCGATCTAGAGGGCATCAAACTTGTTATGTTTTCCCCTATCCTACCTGGGTGCATCCCACTTAAGCACCAAATCCTCGAGCTCGAATTCCTTCTTTGTGACCTTCCTGTCAAAAGCCTGCTTGACCAACTGCTAATTACTATGGGCCAAATACATCACCCGTTCCTTGAACTATTGCACCTCCACTATTTGATGAATCCTTCTGACCATATGATCTGGTTCTCCTTCAGGATTCTGGAAGAATTTCTCTACAGGTAACGCGAGTTGAGTGGGAAAAATAGTCTACGTCCCATAAACCAATTGAAAAGGTGAGTTGCCCAGGGAATTTTTCGTTGTCACTCGATCGGCCCATAGAGTGAATTTTAGCATTGAATCCCAGACCCTCTTATTGTCTTCCAACAATCTTTTGATGAGCTTGATTAGGCTTTTATTGGAAGATTCTTCCAGTCCATTTCCTTGAGGATAATAGGGGGTGGAGTGAATCAGTGAAATTTTTAATTGTTCACAGAAATTAATTAGAGTCTCATACTTGAAAGAAGCAGCATTATCAGTGACAATTCTACTAGGATAGCCGAATCTAGATATGATATCCTCTAGGAATCTGATAATAACCTTGCGAGAAGCACTCCTAATGGGGGCCCCTTCTATCCACTTAGTGAAATAGTCTGTCGCAGTCAGGATCCATCTGTGCTAGCCACTTGAAGGAGGATGAATCTCCCCAATGAAGTCCAAGCCCCACTGTTGAAAAGGTGTTGAAGCTACCATAGGATTTAGTGGCAGTGAGTTGAGTTGATGCTTCCCTGAGAACCTTTATCATTTGATACAAGCTCTAACTTCTCTGCAGACATCAGTGAACAAGGTGGGCCAGTAGTACCCAACACTAATAATTTTGTGAGCTGTGGTCTTCCAAAAATGATGCCCTCCACAAAGCCTGTCATGGAACTCAAACATAACTTTCTGGGCTTCCTATGGGCTCAGACATCTTAGCAACACCCCTAGGGGGTCTCTCCAGTACAAGACTTGGTCAATGAGGCAATACCTTATTGTCTTGATCTTTAAATCTCTTGCCTTAGTCTTACTCATTCCATTAGGAGGCTTTATCTCTTGTAGAAAGTAAAAAATGTCTCGGTACCAAGTGCATTCTACTAGTGATGAGCTGTCGTGAGATATTTTGTTGGACGACTCAGCTGGTTGATTTTATGAGCAAGTATTTATGAAGCTAACCCCCAAGGCCCTATAATTGGATTCAACCAATAGCTTGTCTAAACCCTTCCCTTTAACCAACTTGGTGGGCTTTATCTCTAGGTCAAACTCCAAAATCTTGGCGATCCATTTACCTCTTCTTCCATCTACGTCAGGTTGTATGAGGATATCTTTCATGAATGTTGAAGGCACGTATGCAGTTACTTTTTAGTGCAAGACATAGACTCTGAAAGATTTGAGAGCCTTCACTAAGGCATAAGCTTGTTTCTCCATGATTTCATACTTGATCTCTGCATCTCTTAATGCCTTGCTGAAGAAGGAAATGGGATGCTCTCGACCTTCCTCATTTTTCTGCAACAAGATCGCTGCTACTGTATCAAAAGAAGCGAACGAAAAAATTAGAAAATCCTTGGAATAGTTAGGACTAATTAGCACAGGTGCCTCAGTCAATGCCCTTTTTATTTGGATGAAATATTTCCTGGGCTCAATAGTCCATTTTACTTCATTTCCTTTCCTGAGCATGGCTGTGATGTGTTTCACCAACTCAGCAAAATTTGAGACAAATCTCCTCAGAAAATTAATCTTCCCCCAAAAGGCCTGAACTTCCTTTCTAGATTTGGGAAGTGACAGAGTCTGAATTTCCTCTACCCTATTGGGATCAATCCTCACTCCCTATGTTGATACTATATGGCCTAACAACTTCCCCTCCTTCATAGAAAAAATGGACTTCTTGGGATTTAAGGATAGGCCAAACCTCTGACACTTCAAGAAAACTTTCCTCATGTGACAACAATGCTCTTTGTCAAACCTGGAGAAGACTGTGATGTCATCCAGATAGATCACCACAAACTGATCTTTCTCCCCAATGAAGGCTATATCCATGGCTCGCTGAAATGTTGCTCCTGCATTCATCAATCCAAAAGGAATTTTTGCATACATGAATGTGCCCCAAGGAGTGGTGAAGGCCATTTTTTCTTTTTCCTCGGGCATGACTGATATCTGGTTATAACCAGAAAAACCATCAATCATGGATATCCTAGATGTACCAATTACCCTCTGCAATATGTGTTCCATGTTGGCCAGGGGATAATTGTCTTTCTTTGATCTCCTGTTCAGGTTCCTGAAATCAACAAAGAGCCTAATTTCTCCACTTTTCTTCCTCAATAGGACCAAATTGGCCACCCATTTGGAATATCTCAAGGGGACAATGATTTGGGCATCTAACAACTTCTTCACGTATCTCTCCATGACAGACAACAACATGGGGTTTATCTGTCTTAGATTATACCTAAATGGTTTAGCCTCTTCCTTTAGTGGGATATTGTGTTCAATGACAGATGTGTCATATGTCTTGAGGTCTTCATAGGTCCATGCAAACACATCAACAAATTCTCTTAATAATTCAGTGTATTCAGTCCTCTATTCTTGGGTCAGGTTGCTTGACAACTTGGCAAACTTAGGCTCCTCTTGTGTGCCAATGTTGCACTCAGATATATCAACATCTCCTCCTGAAATCTTATCTTTTACTGCCACATCATTACCATTGAACATTCTTTCTAAAGGGGCTAGTCCCCTTGGAATGTGATTGCTGGGAAACTGAACAATATGCTAATTAACAATTTTATTTAAGAATACCTCAGGGTGAGGGTTACCTTCGAGATCAGGGTCCTGATTAATGTGAAATGCAGAAAACTCATCGGCGGACTGAAGAAATTTTTTGATTTCAAGATCGTCTTCAAATACCTTCCAATGCTTTACATTGTCTGAGATGGATGGCCTATATCTTATCTCGACCCCATATTTGATCTTTGGCAACAGAAGGATCCTGAACAGACTAGCTGAAACAATTAAGGAATCGGCCAAAGTATTCTCCTCCCTTGGGATAAAAGAAATGTTGAAAGTCGAGAAGAAATTATCAATCAGGTCCCATACCTCATTTCTGTAACTTCTGAGCTGAGGATGCTTGGCCCGATAAACATTCCTGACTTGTTGGATTATTAATTCAACATCTCCGAATGATATCTCCCTTATTCCCACTTCTTTTGCAGCCCTCATACCTAGAACATGAGCTTCATACTCTACCACATTGTTGGTGGTTTCAAATTCCAGCTTGTATGACAGGGATATGGTCTCTTGACAAGGTGACATGAAAACCACTCCAGGGCCAACACCTATACTGGAAGAAGCTCCATCAAAGAACATTTTCCAAATAGAGGTGGTTGGAGGAGGTATCTCCTGATTAAAAATGGGTTGCTTTCTGATCTGTAAAGGGGGATCAAGAGTCTCAATGATCTGCAATAAACTAGACCCCAAATCAGTGTCAAGTGCAAAGATGGGATGATTGGTGGGGTTTTATTCATCACTAACCATATAGGCTAGCTTGGCTTCTCTGTACAACCTCTTGTGTTCCCCTCCAAAGACTATAATGGTGGCATATGTGAGATCCATCTGTAATGTTCCTCCAAGTCTTTTAATCCAAGACCTAGACAACAACATGCCAAACTTGGGGGGAACATCATCTACCACAATGTCCATGACCACACTCTTCATTGGCAACTGAAATAAAGATACCACCAAGTCTTTGATGACTCCAAGACATTGTACCCTCCTTGAATCAAAAGAGTACAAATCATGATAAGCCTTTGTCACTTCCAGTCCCAATTCTTCCATGACTATTTTGGGCATAAGGTTGTGAGAAGCTCTTGAATCCATGAGGCAATTATTCAACACTTTATCATGTATGTTTAGGGAGTTGTAGAAGGGAGGGGATGAATCATCTCTGTCTTCCACCATGGGACCTAGGAAGACTGCTATATTTTCATCTTGAAGGTTCACTGAGTCAGAAGAAGGCTAGGGGGACTCAGATTGTAGTAATTTGGAGAGGGACCTTTTAAAATCTTCATTTTTAACTAGCTCTGAGAGGGGTACGAGAATTCTGATCTTTTGAATTTCATTCTCAAAAGTAAAGGAGGAAATAGGCTTAGGATCTTCCCTTAACTCAGAGACAGGTTCTTTGACTGCTGGCGAAGTATTCTGAGTTTTCTTTTCTTTAGTAGTGATTGTTGAAGATTTAGTAGGCCTTTCTGCTATGAGGGGTTGATCTTGGCTGTCAAAATTTCCTTCTTTCTTCTTTGACCTGAGAGGGTATCTGTTAGGGGTGTTGTTGGCCTTTTCTCCTTTACCTAACTCATTGATTTGAATGTTCATAAGGGATTCTTCATATGCAGGCTGAGTCAAATGGGGAAAAGGGGAAGTTTCTTCAATACATTGAATTTTAGGGTCAAGCTCATCTATCTCCTCTCCTTTCTCATGAGCAACTAGGTTATTTTGGAGAGGGGTTTGAATCCTTTGATCTTCCCTGTCTTTCCCCCTTTGTTCCCTTGGGAAATCCCATGAAACATTGTTATTAGGTCTCCTAAAACCTCTATTATCAACATTCTGGGGATTTCTGTCCATGGGCTTCCCTTCTAACTCCCACCTTTCCATCCTAGCCAAAAGCAATTTTAGCATTCTAGTTACCTCATTTGACTAAAGGGGAAGGGGAGAGGAATTGGATGGGGAGGCTTCATGTCTTTTCCTAGATATGTCTCTATCAGCCTTATCCCTGAGTTGGTCAACAACTAGTATGTTAGATTCTACTTCCACAACTGCATCCTGTATGTGAGCCAGAGTAGTGGCTCTTCTCTCCCTCAACAGAAGGTAGAAATTGGGATCAAAAGCACTAGAATAAGTGATATTAGCAGAGGATTCTACGTGATTTATCTCAATGGGGATTTTATTATACATTTTATTGAATCTCTTGGAGAAGTCAGAGACAAAATCTCCTTCTTTTCTCTTCAAGGACCCAAACTCTGTCTTGTAATACATGAAGTCTTTTTTGTCTCCCCATTGTCTCAGAAAGGCATTATCCAAAGCCTCAATCCCATCTATATATCTAGGAGGCAGGGCTCTAAACCATTTCCTAGCTTCGCCTTAAAGGCTATGGAGAAAAATTCTCATCCATACATCTGCATGCATGATAACATGATCATCTATGAAGCTGTAAAATGCTTCAAGGTGTTCTTTTGCAGCTATGTGCCCTTCACCTGTGAACTTGGGTAGCTTCTTAAGGTATCCATCTGTTGGAAGGGCATTGAGAGGCTGTGGTAACACAAGGGGAGCATACCTAGCAGCTATTATGGCCTCCATTCTGGTCATGGGGGGATTAAATCCTTCCATGGGAATATTAGGTGGAGGAGAACTCAAAGGAGAAGGAGTTTGAATAGGGGATACTAGAAATGAGCTTCCTGGTGGAAAGGGAAACAATGGGGAATTTAGAGAGAAATCTAAGGGACCTGAATGGGCAGACACTTCTCTCTGTGCAGTAGCAGCAATGGTAACAAGAGGGGGGGGGTGGTGAAATCTTTTGTTGTCCGAGGTATGCACCGAGGTATAGCTTCGGGGGAGAGGGGAGTGATAAGGATTTCTCATTCTAATCCTAGACCAGGAGGGGAAAACTCAGCAAGAACACTCTCGAAATTCAGGAAACGGGAAACCTCAGAAACAGGTTTGCTAGGAAGCTGAGAAGAAGAAAATGGAGTTTCTACAGAAGGAGGTGGCGAATTACCTGGTTCAACAGTGGAAATTTCTCCTTGAGAGGCCTTCCCTTTTCTGATAATTACCTCCGTATCAACTTCAGGCATAGCTAGAGGCAGTTGTGGATGGGACTGCGTGTGTCTACCACTGGAAGCCACAATTAACACAACAGGTTCATTGCAGTGGAGTTGTCACAATGGAGTCGCCAGGTGCACAATAGCAATCTTCAAGGGCTTTGATGCCTGATGCACCTTCAGAATCAGAAGCTCAATGTCGTTCAATCCCAGGGAAGATTTTCAACTTCATCCCCAACAACGACGCCAGAAATGTTAGCGTCAGAAGTCACTCCTGGATTGCAGCAGGAGCAGAGCCCGACACCCATCAATTTTATGTCATGATTTGTTTATAGAGGTTGATCAAATGGAAAGAAACTCAGAATCATATCGTTATAACTCAAAAAACTAGGCTGGAACAACAGTGACATATGAGGTCTTGACCTAACTTAAGCCAGTAATAATGATAGTGGTGACTAAGTGGAGGGAAAGAGAGGGGAAATAAAGTCTTCTCTGGACATTTGGTTTTCCAATAGTCTTCACAAAAGAGGAAAAGTCTCAGATATGAGATCCTCTTAGAGCCGAATAAACTTCAAAATGAACCTAAAAAGATTGCAAAACTGATATAATCAAACCTACATTATATAGCTATGCAACACCAGACAAATTCATCCATGCCCAGGCTTTCAGATTCAGAGGGAAAAAGGAAAAGAAGAAGCTGGCTGCCATTAAACAAGAAGTCTCAAATGTTCTTCTATAACCAAAGAACCAGAGGTTGGATTAAAGCTTTACAATCAGGAGCTTGTTGATGGGCGAAATTGACCGTCCATCAACTGGGAGAGTGGATCTGGTCCAGGGTTGTCTAAATAACCCAAGACGTTTGGGATAACCCACCCTGATGGGTTTAGCGGCTCGGTTAGCCGAACTAAGTCCTAAGAAAACAAAAATAAAACTACTTTGAATTAACTAATCTAAATGAAAAATAACAATTAAAACAAACTAATAAATAAATCTAAACTATTATATATACAATCTACTATCTAATACTATAATAACTCTACAAAATTAAATATCTAACTACTAACATAATTAAATCTTAATCACAAATGTACAATATTTACAAATTACAGATTTAAATGAAAACCTGCAAAATTCATTGGTAATCTGTCCTAAGACAGAGAAACTATTGTTTTTTGATTTTTTTAATTTTATGAAAAAGAAATAAACTAAGAACTATCTAAACTAAGCAACTAAAATAATAACTCTAACTACAAATCTAAACTATGCATATATTTATCTAAACCAATTACATTATACTAATAAGCTAACCTGTAATAACGCTTTCCAATTTGTCCTGTGTAAAGAATCCAGTTCAGTTGTTCGATGGGAGGAAACCCGTATCAATCCTCCGCCAGCCTCTAGTAAACAGTAAGCAACAGTGCTCTTTTTAATATTGATAACAGAACAAACAAGACATAAAAATTACAACAATCTTATAATTTACAAATCATAACATTTAGATAAATCTGCCTGCAAGGATTTGTACAAAATGATCCAATTAATGAAGAAGAGAAATCTGTGATTCATTATCTGAAACAAAGTAATTGTTGTATTTTTTAAATAATAAAAGAGATCAGATATGGATAACACATTAATCAAGTCACATCAACCTGCAATAGATTACGATAGCTAAAGTAGTCTATAATCAACTGCAAAATTATATGAATAAAAATTGAAACAAAAGTTTGATATATTGAAAGTGAAAGCTGTTACAAGACATCAACTTTCATCTCAGTCTGTATCATAAATCCATAGTCTAGTTCTCCCACAGTGAGGATGATGAGTTTATTACAAAAAATTGACAAGTATTTAAAGACCTCCCACAAGGTAAAACATCCCTGTGGGAATTATCAAAACTGTTTACAGAAAATCTAAAGATAATCTCCCAAGTTTCTAACTCTGGCTAACAACCTAAGATAAAACCAAATCCAAAATATCTTCTAAACTGTCACATCATGCCCAATAGCTCATGGTAAATTCGTATGCACCTAAAAGAGGACAAAAATAGACAAGATTAGAGGATATCTTATTGATAAAATTGATAAAAATATAATTTCTAAGACTAGCTACAAAATCTTGCGATTCTGTAGTTGGTCTAAATTTAACACAGAATCGTTTTAAAATCAATTCAAAACTCAAAGAATTAAATTCAAACTACTAAACAAATATCTAATTGCTATTTGAAAACAAAAGAATCATTCAAATCAAAGACTGTTATGCTAATTCGAGAGCAGACAAGATTATGAT
>SNQJ01S0075530.1:0-17525 GCA_010110895.2 Picea sitchensis
TTCTCCCAGTAAGTTTCCCACCAATGTTTGACATGAGGGAGAGATTTAAGGAGTGCGAAGGTGATCTTTTCTTTGTTGGAGAAATTGTGAACAGAGAAATAACCTTCTAGCAGATTTAACCATTTTTCTAGGGCTTCTGCATCTATCTGTCCTTCAAATACAGGAATATAAAAATTAACTTGTAACTTGAAAGGTGAGGTGCCTCCAAAGTGGCCGCTTGATGAAGATGTGCCTGATTCTATCGGTAGGCGTTGAAGGATGTGGGAAAAATTCTCCATCATTTTGTCCCTCTGTCGCATGAGAACTTGCTCAAGCAATAGATTGATAGGATCCTCTGCTCCGTCGTTTTTATTTTCTTCTTCCATTGAGGGTTTCTTGGGTGCGCAAGAGAGATTGTCTTCAAGAGAGACAATATCGAGACCCAACTTTCTATACTCGGACCTCGTCAGGGACATGCACTGAAAAAATGATCAAGAGCAGCCTGCTCTGATACCACTTATCCAGATTATTTTCGGCACAAAATGAAATCGAAGATATAATAAAGAAATGCACAGAGATATCGCAGATATTCAATAATATAATAGAAATGTATCAGAGATGCAACCATAAACACAGATATACAGTAATACATGATATCTATTAATGAAAGAAATGTACAGAGACTGTAAAAATACAGAGTGAAAGACTCACTGGAATGGTGGCATCTTATCTCTGAGAAGAGATGTGACGGCTACTCGCATTCACAAGAAGATGATCATAATGAGGCTCTGAAGGCCTTTTTACAATAAAAAGGAATGCCAAAAGTTCTAGACATCCAAAAACCTAACCCTAGGAGATGAAGCGCCAAAAGTCATGTGGGCCCCTTTTGGGTAAGTTAGTACATCAACTTCCCGGGGTCATAACTTTTGCATACGATCTCCATTTTAGGCGTGTGATAGCTCGTTGGAAAGGTATAGTTGAGGAGATTCATTTTGGGGGCTCAATTATTCCTTTGGATATCATTAATAACCTCTATCTCTAAAAACCTTCATTTGGGCCCTCAAAATCGCCCTGAAAGTTAAAACCTACTAAAAATAGTAAATTGCCAAAATTGCCAGAAAGTTGTTTTGACCCAGTTGGAAAAGGTGGGTGGCCACAGATATCCACCTAGATCACTTTATCATCACTAATGAACCTGGCATACTTTAACAATCCCAATAAATTCTTCTCGTATTCTGCCATAGTCATGCTTCCCATTCAGAGTTCAAAAAACTCCTGCATTTTCTTGTCATAGAAATGCTCTGAGAGGTACTCCTTCTGGAAGTACTTATTGAACTATTTCCAAGTGATCCTACTTTCATTAATATGTTCCACTTTCTTCAGTTGGTCCCACCACATTACAATTTTCTCATGTAAATGGTAGGTGGCAATCCTGGCTTCCAGGTTGGATGAATAGTTATGAAACTGGAAATATCTCCTGAGCCCAAGAAACAATGCTTCAGAATCATCTTCCCTCTCTCATTCACCCCAAAAGGAAGGTGGCTTGAGCTTCCTCAACTCTCCTTGCAAACTATATACCTCTTGTCTCCTTCTTTGGTGTCTGACAGGAGACACCTCTAGACTTCTTACGGGATCATCCGTTGCATACAAATTTATTTATGAGTGAGGAGGTGAGTGGTGTCCATGAGCTCTGCTAGCACTTCTGGAACAACCATCTCTTTCGCAATCATCCCTTCTTTCATGGAACCTTCCTTCTTCCTCTTGTCTTGAGTTTGATCCCTTCTTCGTTTGTATCTGCAACTAATTTAAGATCTGCAACACTTGAGCATTTATCTAACTTTGCTCTCTCATTAGTCTCTCATTGTTTGCTTTGTATCTCCGCACTTCCATCTTCAGGCTTCTTACTGTTTCTATTAACATTTCATGTTATCCTTTTCCCTTGCATCCATTGGACTCTGTCTCTGCATTACCAACCCGGTATTCTAGCCTTCGACCTCCTTATCATGACTGGAGGCTCCATGGCCTTCTTCCATTTCCTCAATATGCATCCTGATCTGATGTTTTTAAGCCCCTTAATTTTGCAAAATTTGCAAGCGACCATTTTGTTAGAATTACGCATATGATAGACAAAATTGCCAAACCATGCTACAAGTCTCTTTCTTTTTTTTGTTCATGGAGATCATATCCCATTCTATGAAAATAATAGTGTCCTGTTATCCTTGGATGACACATAATTTCATCATCTGTAGGTGCTTCCTTCAAACCACCTTCCCAGGTGACCACGACTAGAAACCACGGCTAAATCCTTCCTTAGAACTTTTCTGTCTCGAGGACAACCAATTCGTCCCTTATCCCTCCTTCCCTCATCTCTCAATCTGCATATGACCATGGTCATGACCCTGTGCTTAGCTAGAAAAGAGCTTGTCCAGAGCTTCGACACTTCGGAACTTTCGGCCAGGACTAGATCAAAGGTCCTCGTCCTATTTCACGTTCAACAATCGAGATCCACTTTGGGACTCCGTGCTTCGAGAGCCTCAACTTTTCTCGCTGGCCTCCTCCCAAAATTATTTTACCTAGATTTCATGATCTATTGGCAGGTGTCCTCCCATAGATTAGCAGTTGTGAATCACTTTGGCTCTTTTAGCTTAAGAATTTTCAAACTTTCCTCCTCCACTTTCTCTCAGAGTGCTTTCACCTGAAGTTGAGGATCCTTCGACGTGTGTCTTCTGGAATCAATGGTCGATATGTACTATGGCCTTCGGGAGTTTTCGACCCAACGTAACCTGTCACATCCTTCCCCTCTAGAGTGCCCAGTATTTGGATTGCACGATCTGTCGCTACGTGGAAAAATACTGGAAGCAGACACGTGTCCCAATAATGTCGGTGACACATGTCACATTCTAACTGACATTTCAATACTCCATATTCTAAAAAATTATTGACATGTGGCACACATCCCATGTGTCCACATCATTCCAGGTGACGTCCACAAGCCACGTCACTTTGGAAATTCCAGGATCCACACCACCTCTAGGTGACATCATTGTGCCCCATCACTTCGACTCTTCGATCTTTGGGACTTCAAGAGTTTTCATACTAGAACACTTCCAATCCTCTCTAACTCTGAATTCCCAAACTAGCCCATCTATTGCCATGTGTCCTCCTGGATCGGACGACTGCAATTCACTTCGAATCTCTGGGGTCCGGAAATCTCAATTCTCAACTTCTCCTTACTCGCCTTTTCCTAGAGTGGTTTCACCCAGAGAACACGATCGATTGACGCATGTCCTCCTATAGATCAAGGATCCTCATCTACTTCTGCTCTTTGGAGGCTCATCGCTCGAGTACTAATATGTCACATCAATGCATGCCTTTCAATTTGTGGGGGCACACATTGACGGTTTGGAGTGACCCACTTTTTGCCTCGCAATTATCCTGATGCTGACATGTCACCCCTTGGTGAAACCATGGTTTGGATTGTGGGACCGCCTTGGGAAATTATCTCCCATTCAACTTGGTTCCCTGCAATGCCTCCTATCCGTTGATCTCTCTCTCCAATGGGATTTGACGATTGGGACCTTAACCCTTTCTTCCTTTTCATTGGATGACCCCTATTCACCTGTCCTCTGATCTAACGATCCCGGATCTCTCCTGATCCTATAGTGGCGATCTCTCCCAAATTCAAAGGGGACGGTCACAATCCTTCGAACCCCTTACAACGGGTCTCTGGTGATCTAACTCATGCGTAGCTTCTGCAACACCAATGCTCTTGAGATTTTCAACTTCGCGGTCAGAGTTCGATCTTGATCACGAGACTCTAAAAAACAGACTTGGCCCATACTGACCCAGTGTTTCAACCAGAAGCTCTGATACCAAACTGTAACATACCCAACCACCCACAAGCTGGGGCATGCTACCTAAAATCCCACCCTTGGACTTTGTACTCTTACCGATACCTTCTTTCATTAATAAGAATGCATAAGATACAATATTTAGCGACATGCACAAGAATATCCAACAAACATGCATAATCTAAGATTTAGTTAAATGATAATTAAAACACACAGCCAAATACATTCATACACAAATAATAATATCACAACAGAGATCACTTATCTTTATCAAAAGGCGACACCAACTGGCTGCAGACCAAGGACGTTCCACCCAACCGTAGACACCACTGCTCCAAATCTCAACAGCAGTGTCACCCCCGAGCCAGGGCTATGAATCCACAAGAAGGATTCTATAGTGTACTTGGGTTCCCAAACCAGTCATCTCTCACAGGTTTCCCAGCACCCACAAAAATCCAAGTACCCAACTCTCTTTTACCCAGCCTGTACCACCCAAGAGAATGGACCTCCACCTTTCTCTGCCACACAGTCCCTTAGGTAGTCCTTCTACTTTATCCAGTACCTCCAACACAAATGGTCCAGAATATCAATGCTGGAACTCTCAAGACTCGCAGTTGTGAGAAAAACAGGGCACAATCCAACACATCTCAGACATGCAGGCCCCAGGTCATGGATAAATTGCACCAACGACCATCACAACCAACTATATCGTGGCTAATTCTCAGTTGTTCCTTTCCCTTTACCAAGCCAAGACACAGGTGAGAATGGATCAATGGATGAGTAAGTGTGTGCATGGGAGTGAGCGAGGCAAAAATAGGTGAATGCAAAGGAAATCAACGAACAAGACATCAGTCGAACCCCCCCATCAGACGAGAGGTAGGTTTAAGTATTTTCGTGGGGAATCAAGAACCTACTGTCCTTCCCCAAGAATCTCACGTAACTGATCTCCTCCCTCAGGAAAAAAAGGTAATTAACATAGGAATAAACATTTAGACACTCAATCCCCCTCTCTTGTGGAATCATAGCCCCCTATAACTCTAGTCCTTGTCCGTCTAGTAGCCAACAATGTGTTTATTATTAGTAATGATCAAAACATTACATTTCTTGGGCATACTGGCCCTTTAATAATTGTTTGGGCACTTAGGCCTCTCAGCATTGTAACAATACATTATTTAAAATGGGGTTCGAAACCCGGGGTGTTACATACACCCTCGTTCGACACCTACAAATAACTCATGTCAATCACATGTGTAGGATCACTAACATAATGTCTCAAAGCAGATACATGAAAAATGTTGTGCATACACCTCAAAGAATCAGACAAGGCTAGTCAATAGGACACGAGTCCATTCTTTTCCACAACTTCAAAAGGTCCCAAAAACCTTGGAGAGATTTTAGCACCCTTTCCAAAATTGATCGAACTCTTGTGCAGTTTCACCTGCAAGAAAACTCACTCGCCAACTTCATAATTGCATTCAATGCGATGCACATCAACATAACTCTTCTGATGATCTTGTCCCTCTTTAATCTGTTGTCTTATCGATTGCATTTCTTCTTCCATTTATTGGATTGCTTCTGGTCCTACCAAGACACTATCCTCAAGTCAATCCCAACTCAATGGCGCCTGACATGGTTGCTCGTAAAGAGACTCAAATGGTGTCATCTTAATGTTACTTTGATAGTTGTTGTTGTATGCAAATTCTACTAGTGGAAAGAACTCTTCCCAATGTTTATGTTGGTCCATTACATACATACGCAACATATGTTCCAAAATTTGGTTCGTTCTTTCTGTCTGCCCTTTTGTCTCAGGGTGATATGTTGTACTAAAGTTCAGTTGTGTCCCCAAAGCCTCTTGGAAAATGGTCCAAAAATGTCATGTAAACATTGATCCTCTATCATATATGATCCTTTTTTGCACGCCATGTAATATCACAATATCATTGATAAAAAATCTAGATATGTCTGGCGCTTGATACATCGTACACATAGGAATAAAACGTGCACTCTTCATTAGAGTGTAAACTACAATGAAAATCGAGTCGTTCCTCCTTGCCATTAATGGAAATCCAAAAATAAAGTCCATCGAAATGACCTCCCATTTCGACTCCAGAATAGCGTGTGGTTGTAGTAATCCTATCGGATGTCTATGTTAAGATTTCACTTGCTGACATTCCGGACATCTTGCCACATTGGTAGCTATGTCTACTTTCATTCCTTTCCAGAAGAATAAAAGCTCAAGGTCTGCCCTCATCTTTGTGACTCTCGGATTAGCCATGTACACTCCTCAATGTGCTTCACTCAAGATCAAAATTCTTAATTCCTCATTAGGCGGTATGTAAATTATGTTGTTATACCTCAATAATCTGTCATTGTACAATGTATAACCCTCAAACTTTCATACCATCATGGTGTCTTGTCTAATATTTTCCTTAACCTCTTTATACCAATCATCGTTGATCTGTATAGTTAGAATCTTTTCTCGAAGATTCATTTGAAGAGGTATCACCGAGAATATGGGTGGTCTCCAACTCAACACATCTGCCGCTTTGTTCACCATTCATTTAATGTAAGCAATCTCAAAATTGTATTCACTATGTAATTTTGACCAATGCATTTGTCGCGCGTTCACGTCACTCAGCATAAATATGTACTGCAATCCATAGAACTGTCCTTAGTTCAAATTTTCGTCTGATAAAATAGTCTCTCCAAACACTCAAGGCACATACAATTGCATATAACTCCAATTCATGTGTTTCATATTTCTCCTCATGCTTTTGTAACTTCCTTTAGATGTAAGCGATCACTCAACCATCTTGCATCAATACTCCGCCTAAACCTTCCTTGGATGTGTCTGTGCACACCAAGAATTCCTTGTCCATGTCAAGGACTTTCAGTATCGACGTTTTCGTCAAAAAATCATTGAGCCCTTTAAATTCTTCCGCACATTTCTCTCTCCATATAAACTTCTTTTTTTTCTTCTACAATTCCGTGATCATATTTTCTATCTTTGAAAAACCTTCAACAAACCGTCACCAATATCCTACTAAACCCATAAAGATGTGTAATTCTGGTACATTTGTCAGTGCAGGACATTCCATAATAACCTCTACATTCCCTGGATCCACAACTATACCTTCACCGGATATAACATGCCCCAAGTAAAGAATCTTTGTTTGGTAGAAAGAACATTTTGACACTTTCCCGTATAATTTTTTTTCTTGTAAAAATTGTAGTACTAAGATTAAATGTTCTTCATGTTCTTCTGTCATATGAGAATATATCAATATGTCATCAATGAATACTTGAACAAACTTGTCCAAGTTTTCATGGAACACCCAATTCATCAATATCGTGAATACCCCTGGGGAATTTGTTAGTCCAAATGGTAAAACGATAAACTCGTAGTGTCTGAACCTCGTCTTGAATGAAGTCTTAGGAATATCTTCATCTTTAATTAGTAACTGGTGATACCTTGATCTTAAGTCAATCTTTTAAAACAATGTCGTGCCTTTCATTTGATCAAACAAGTAATCTATTCTTGGAAATGGGTACCGGTTCTTGATCGTTTCCTTGTTCAATTGACGATAGTCAATAGAAATCCTCCACGACCCATCCTTCTTTCTTACGAAAATAACAGGTGCACTCCAAGGTGACACACTTGGTCGTATAAGCCCCAAGTCCAACAACTCCTTAACTTTCATTTTCAACTCTTGTAACTCAAGTGTTGACATCCGATAAGACGCTCTTTCTATGGGTTGAGTTCCAAGTTTCAAGTTGATGGTAAAATCAAACTCTCTTTCGGGCGACAAACCTGGTAACTCTTTTGGAAACATGTCAGCAAAATATTGTACTACGGGAAGGTTTTCTAATCCTTATGCCTCTCCCTTTTAGTTTAGCACTAAGATTGCATATAACTTACATCCTTTGTGCATGCTCTTCTGTAGATGTAATGAAGAAATGAACCTCAAGGACAGTCCCTAGTTTCTTCCTACAATAACTCTTCTTTGTCCCACATCATTGATCAAACTTAATTGTTTCTTCTTACAGTTGAGTATCTCATCATGCAATTATAACCAGTGTATACCGATCACTATGTCATAAGATCTTAGGATCGTGACATATAGGTTGTCCTTCATTACAAAATCTCCTAAGTCAATTCTACAGTTTGTAACCCTTCCTCCAACCTTCTGTTTGGCACCTGAAGCCATTTCTATGTATCTAAACTCATCCTATTTGACTTCCTTCACCTTAATTATTTTCAACACTACACTAGAAATAAACCTCTCTATAGCACCAAGATCTGTCAAAATACTAAAAGTTTGTTCAACGATGGTACCTGACGTCTCGAGCATAATGGACTGGTGTTTGTCCTGGCGGTTATTCACCACGACATTAATCCTATGGGCCTTTCCCAAATCTCCAACTGTAGTGTGTGATGTTCACTCGACTGATCTGGCCTTCTCAACCGAACAATATCATCAATAATGTGGCTCTCCACATGTCCAACATATTTTCTTCGATCTAGTACTCATGGTCCTCAAAGTAGAAGTTGTTGGCCTACCAGTCTGAGCTCCTGGTTTGTTTTGTTGAATAGGCTTAAACTATTGTTATTGCGGGCGACATTGTTACTAATGGGGTGGTCCTCTGTAGGGAGTCCTCTACTGAGGAGTCGGTCGTCGTGGTGTTGTGAACGGGGATTCTCTTGACGTATCTCGATACCCTGATGTATGTCTGGCTGGTGTCTAATCATGTTGCGCACTTGATGCCATTTGTCCATTCGGTCTTGCAGGAGTCCTACCCTGACCCCCATTGGTTAGTTAGTCCTTTGCTACGAGGGCCTTCTGGACTGCAGCATGCAACGTTTGAGGTATTAGGACTCTCACCTTCGCACGAATGTTAAAGTTAAGGCCGAACACAAACTTGTTGACCTTTAACTTCTCAGTGTTTAGATGTGGAGCATACTTAACTAGCTTCATGAATTGGGCCTCATACTCTAACACCATACAACCACCCTGTCGCAAAGAATTGAACTTGTTGAGCTGGCACTCAATGAATTCCTCTGACAAATAACTCTCTCGAAACCATTCCTCGAACTATTCCCATGACATGTCTTCGATGAACATGTTTAGTTGAGGTAGGAGCATCTTCCACCATAGAAGAGCACTCCCTTTCAGCTGAAAGACCGCCATTCAGACCTTCATGTTGGAGGTGTAGTCACGAAGTGAGAAGCACATCGCCATGTTCTCCAACCATGCCTCGACGACTGAGCCATTCATGGCACCCATGAACTCGGGAAACTTCACCTTCTTGAGTTCTCTATGAATGCTACTAGTACCAACTGGAGCGTGATGTGAACCCTTATTAGGTACAGGAACCCTGGCCTCATCTCTATCGAGTCGGTTAATCAAATCCTATGACATCCTTTGGAAGGACCTCATAAAACCAACCACATCCCCCACATCATTCTGCTCATGTCCAATGACTTGTTCTTCTCCTTGGGGGTTAGACCCCTATGGTGTGGATGTTACTGGAGGCGTCACACCCCTTCCCCTAGCACCACGTCTTCTACCTTCACAACGTCCTCTCTACCTCCACGACATCCTCTAACAATGATTACCTGTATAGACACATTTCTATTTTAATTAGTGAAAAGTTATTAATCAAGTAGTTAATACAATGGAAGGCATAATGATCCCAAGTCGCGTGGTTGAACCCGCTCTGATACCATATGTAACGGCCCCTCCATCACGAAAACAATAGTGATGTACAAAAGGTATATATATATATATATATATATATATATAATTAGGAAATTAAATTGTCACAATGTAATTAATAGCATCACAAGCGACACATCATCATAATTTAATCACGACACAATCAACGCATTAACATAATCAATAGTGACGCATAATCAACACATAAACTTAAAGAGCAATGTAATTCAACACATCATGATCGTATTAAGAAAATGCTATGGAATGTTCAATCATGTCACTGAATAAGAAAGAACTACCCACCCAACCTATCTTGCACGGTTAGGACCTCAACGCTCAAGCCCTAGATTCATCTGATTGATTTTGACCACTTAAGATCTCAGGGCTAGAAACTATTCTGAGCAACAAGGAGGTGTCTAATTTCCTTAACCACAATCACACTTCGATATTCATGACCTAATCCAAAGCAATACCCCTTATAAAAAAGTTAATACAGAGTATAATCTACTACGATTTAGCAATCACTAAAACAATTTCTCATGTGCTAAACAAGAACATTGTAATATCCACATATGCAATTAATTCAACACAACAATTTAATCATCGAGTAACAAGAATAATACTTACACACCTTAAAACAAATTTACCAAGAAGTTCTAAACTTGTCCTATACCAATAAAGTTGAAAGGGTGCAAGGTGTAAAAGTAATGGCATCTAAAAGTACCACTTATTTTTCTCAATTTGCGCAATTACTCTTATTAATTCAGATGATGTAACAATTACACATAAAATAAGTAAATTTCTCTACTGCAAAATTAACACCAGTTTTTCAACAAAATATGATGATATATCATAAATTTATGTGATACTTGTGTAGCGAAGCAATATGGCGTACCTGAAAATGATTTTTTCTATCTTACTCGAAGTTACACAACTTGTGAAACTCCTTATGAATACTAAATGCACATGACACATTATGTATTCCATTACGATTAATGTTTAACAATAAATAAAAATTGTTAAAATAAAATCACTATTAAAAGAAAAAGTTAAAAGAAAAAGTTAAAATGGAATGTCTATTCTATTAAATTAATTATTACATCATATTTAAAGAAAACCAACCCTAAAGGATGATATAAATTATCATTTACCAGGTACTAAAACTTATTCTCAAATATCATGGGTTATGTAGTACTTTTAAGAACATCAAGTATAAGTTATTCATAAATCCAAATAGGCACTGTGTGAAGCTTTACGGATTCAAGGGTGGATTAATCCATGATGTCTATAATAGACATCCCTCTTCCAATGATACTTTTTCACTTGGAAAATAAAACTTACCTTGATCTTAGATTAAGAATATTGTTGAATATAATAAGTAAAAATAAATGTATTGCATTGATATTAGAGTTACATCCTATGTATCACATATCACATTTCCTAGTCGATTAAAGGTATGAGTTCATAAATACATCGCGTCAGTGACCGAATTCAGAGTGACCGAAGCTTGGGAAAGGTTCACATGCAAAACACAAGAGAATTTCGTAGGGTTGTTGAGGTTTCGAGCTTAGCAAAGGACAACCCGCTTCTCAGGAAAGCTTGGCATTACGAGGGCGTACGCCGGCTCTCATAGTCTCTAAGGATTGTTGTGTGGAAGTTTTAGGAAGAAGGGACAATGACGAGCTTAAGGGAAATACACCGTAGCTTAAGGGAAACTCAACCAAGCTATCACATATTATCATTAATATAATGTGAACTTATATACCAGAATTTCACGCCAGTTTTAAGCCATTACACAACGAATTTAAGCAACAGTCATTCAATAGAGCATCAATGGAATCTATAAAAATTTCCTCATACATTTTTAACAGAAATTCGAATTACCGATCCATTACATCGCATATTAACATAAATGTACCACACCCAAATGGTACACGGAACAACATTACAAATTGAATTTTATACAAGACAATTAAATACCATGATTTGATAATGAGAATGATGGCTTCACCTTTTCTTGCCAATCCCAAGATTTCACCGTCACCTCCCAAGGCGATTTCACCGTCACCTCCCAAGGCTAGGGTACTCTTCTTCCCCTTAGCTTCGGAGACACAAAGGGGTCATGCACACAAAAAAAGAATCACTCTAGCTTCCATCTTGCCTAGCAAGGTAGAGCCACCACTCTCTTTCAAGCTGGGTATCTCATCACTCACAAGTAAAACCAGTCAAAAATAATTCAGCAGCATGTGTGATCCATTTTCCCTCTAGACCAATTGCTTTATAGGAGTTTCATCAATTACACATCCTCATTTCTACAATTAATTCACTTTTTAATTAAATAAATTAGAATTATTTATCCCTTACACTTGTCAGCCTCTCCCCAAGTTGCACAATAAATTTCACATTTTATTTAATTAAAGTCAATTTCCCTCACCCTTCTTAAAAATGCTCCTTAAATCACTCATAATTGTCTCTTTATTCCCCATATTCTCATTTAATGACTCACACCTTACTAAATCTGAGTTAAATTAAAATATGATTCTTCTCTAATTAGACTAGTGTTAACTAGACTCTAGTTACCCTTCTATGCTACACATTTTTTCATGTTTATTTCTTTCTTATTTAAAAAGCCCCTTTTATATTTTCTTGCACACATGTGCCTTATATCAAATCCTTAATTATATTTCACCCTTTCTTAATTCTTAACTTGATTTACTTCATTCCCTTTTTATTTAATTTATAATTAAGTTTTAGTATTCTCACCAAAATTAGACTTATGATTAATTTTTGAATAGGCTTAGACTTTCATTTAAGGATTTAAAATTAAAAATTTCAATCCTTAATTAATTAATTAAATTTTGTAATTTTAAAGGTTTCACAAGGTTTAATTATTCGCTTAAGTTTTTCTAGGCCACCTAGATTTATTGATTCAAGTGTTACTTCTGTGACGTGCTCTTCAAGACACAACTCCATGCTCCAAGGGTACCACTCGCCTTTTCATTGGTTTTGGTAACTGTCCAACCCTTGGAGTTGACACTCCATTCGGGTGACCTTGTGAGAGACTAAGAGCTTCTAAGGAATAAGGACCCCGCGTTATTGTGTGCCCCTTAGAATCTTCATGGGCGACTGTCTCAGTCTTCCCTCACGACATCATGGACCTCTCGAACTAGGTAACCGTTAACCTACAAATCGAGCCATGATGAGAGTGTTAGTAGGCTATGACAGAGATGTTGTCACACCTCTCCCTCAATATCTGATTTTTGTGCATGGCCCCTTTACTCTATATGTGAGTCTGATTAGCAAGCATTTATCATCCTGCATGCATCAACGAAACATTGTCAATGATCCATATACAAAATTATACTATAATCGATCATATGTCACATATGCATAAATGAAATACTCAAACTAATACAATCCACTTCCTGACTCAATCCAGAGTCCAATGAGGTCCATTGATGCCATCGACACCCATATTATGTCAAGTGTCCTGCACACTTAGGAAAAACTCGTCAATAACATATGTCAATACATATATATCAAATAATATTAAATCACAACCATCAACATCATCATAAAAATACATAGGCAAAACAATAACTATGTACTATAGCTGGATCACTCACGTGCAAGTTTCCTCAATGAATAAGTCAATAACATGTTCTCACAAGAGCGAGATGTTACACTTTTTCCTCCGGGTTCGAAGAGAAAGCCCCCCACACCTGCCTCCCTTGGGTTTCCCTCTGAGGCACCATAAAAAAAAAGTGTGTGTTCTTACTATATTTGGATCCAATCTTCCATGTTGTGAATAGAATGAAGCTACCAGCATGATCATTGAATTGAATGAGAACTCTTAGAGGAGTGGAGATTGAAGCTTATGACCCAATCCTTCTCTGGAATATTCCAATTAATCAGATTGTAAGGTAGCTAGAGAGGTAGTGGGGGGACTCAGATAACCCATAGTGATAATAGTGAATGCCATTGAATGTAAGGTGGATTAGGTCCACTGTGTTATTAAATAAGGCCCACTATGGTAGTTAGATATATTAAATGGGTAATTAGATATAATAAATGTAAGATGACTTCTTAGAAGGTTCTACTTCTAAAAGATTCCTCCTCTAGAATGTTTTTAGGTGATGGTAGCACTATATAAAGGGGTTCAAGAAAAGTAATGACATATCAAGAGAAATATTGTGTTTGGAGTTGAATCTCATTAGGAGGAAGCCCCCTCGAAGAGGCAAGTAAACATGAGAGGATCCCTTCCATAATAAGATCCATTGTATGTTGTTGCCCTACCTCAAGGGTTTGGTAATAATAAAGTGTGGTTTTTTCTATCTTGCTTTATGGATCTATTGTGTATTCATTATTTGTGTTGATTATATTTGTATATCTATTCAAGTACTTAACAAGTGGTATTAGAGTACTTTCCTAGGCAGATATTGTGGGCAAATATTTTTTATTTTTGCATATTTTTTTCCAGAGAAGAAAAATGTTGGTTGCGATATTCCGAAAATTTTTGATATATTTCTATAAAATATTTTCAGAAATAGGTTGTATATATGAGTTCCTTTCATAAAAACACCCAATTTGAAAAACAAAATCATCCGAAACGGAGTCCGGGAAGTCAAGATATTGAAGTTTTAAAATCTGCAATTTTTTAGGGTTTTTTACGTGAACGACGGTGTGATTTTTATTTTTTATTTTTGTAGCAGTTGGAGGCAGAATTTTCCAAAAAAAGTTATATATTTGAGTTCTTCTCACAATTTCATCCAATTTAAAAAAAAAAATCAATCGAAACGGAGGCCGAGAAGTGAAGTTATGAGCATTTTAAATTCAATAGTTTTTCAGGGTTTTTCCGAAAAACGTAATGATTTTCTGCAGTAATTTATTGTTCTTTTTTTTTGTTTTTTTCGTGATGAATGCGGGACTGAAGAGTTCATAGGGTGTTCATATGTCTATGTTCTCTCAAACCCTCAAATTAATTCTTGAAGCATTCAAATCCCAATTGTATGACACATTGAATGACAAATTTGATGCCTTTGGAGATGGCCTCAATGATAGTTTTCGTAGTATTCAAGATTCATTGGATAACATGCAAGAGAGATTTCTTATGGAGGACATGAAGGATGAGTATAATCAAGAAATATATGTTTGGCATGATCTCGATGTCGATTATGATGATTGGTATATGAATATTTGTCATTTATAGGATGACAACCACTTCCATATTTTATTTGATGACTCTACTCCACCTTCTATAGAGAACATCAATGTCCCACATCAAGAGCTAGTTATGATTACCAGCGTCCAGTCTGCATATTCTACAATGGTATTGTTCCTTCAAGATTCAACATTAACCCTTTCCAACTATGTGGCTGAATATTCTTATTTGGATCCACATGATAGGTGTCAGTATTGGGAGCATCATTTTCATTTGGTTATTGGGTGTCGATATCTTCTATATGGAGTTCACATGAGCACTTGAACATGGGACACTGGTTTACAATGGAGGTTGGACTACTTTAGCATGGTGGCTTCCATTTCTCAATTTGACCTTGGTTCTCTAGTCTACTTCAACACTATGGTCCACACTTATCCATGAGACCTTGGTATATGGTTGTACATCAAACGTTGAGGACAATGCTTTCATAAGGAGGATGGAATGTAAGGTAGCTAGAGAAGTAGTGGGGGGGGGGGGCAGAAGGCCCATAGTGATAGTAGTGGAGAGCATTCAATGTAAGGTGGATTATTTCCACTATCTTATTAAATAAGACCCATTATGGTAGTTAGATATAATAAATGGATAATTAGATATAATAATGTAAGAAGACTTCTTATAAGGTTTTACTTCTAGAATATTCCTCCTCCAGAATGTTCTTAGGTGATGGTAACACTATATAAAGGGGTTCAAGAAATGCAATGAGATATCAAGAGAAATATTGTGTTTGGATTTAAATCTCATTAGGAGGAAGCCCCCTCGAAGAGACAAGTGAACAGGAGAGGATCCCTTCCATAATAGGATCCATTGTATGGTGTTTCCCTACCTCAAGGGTTTGGTAATAATAAAGTGTGGTTTTTTCTATATTTTTCTCTGAATCTGTTAAGAACCAAATATCAATATAACATAAAAAAACCTTAGAATAAGTACTCAATGCCTTGAAAAAGAGATAAATTCAAATAATAAGCCTCTTTGAGGGGGAAACCTCCTTATGCCCACATAAATGTACAATTACCAGATGATTCAAAATGAAAATGCCTCTTTGGTATACATAGGAGACTAGGAGGTATAATTACAACTAATGGCATAAAGCTGACATAAATAAAATAACATTACTAATATAATATGCCCCAATTAAAGGGTAATGAGCCACTATTTAGGTCTTAACATGCTCCTCCCCTTGAGACAAGTGTTGTCCGCAATGCTTGAGTAACTCTAGATGCTTATGTATAAAAGACTCATTTTCCCAAGTGGAATCTTCAGCCGGTAGTTTCCTCCATTTAATGAGATACTCTGAAATGGATCTATTCCTTAGCTGGTGAATTCTTGTGTCAGTGATGGCTTCAGGGTCCAATATGATTTTTCCTTCCTTGTCAAGTTCTGACAATATAGTTTGAACTGAGATCTTGTCACCTATAACCATATTTAAGCATGAAACATGGAAAACTAGGTGTACTCGTGAAGATGCAGACAACTCTAATTTGTATGCTATAGTACCAATCTTTTGCAACACCTTATAAGGGCCATAGTACTTTCGTGATAATTTATTATCCTTCTTAGCTTTCTTGAGGGACATCTGTTTGTATGGTTGTAGTTTTAAAAGCACCCAATCCCCTACTTCAAAACTTCTTTTACTATGATGTTGATCTTCTTGTTGTTTCATACGATTATGTTCCATGGTCAGGTTGTCCTTTAATATTTGGAGAACTTGTTGTCGATGCTCGATGTAATCTTCCACTGCTTGAACCTTAGATTTTTATTTTAGAGAAGAAGTGATGGAAGGAGGGTGGTATCCATAGAGTGCCATAAATGGTGTCATTTTGGTTGCAGTATGAAAGGAAGTGTTATACCACCACTCTTCCAAGGGTAACCATTTGAACCATTGTGTTTGTTTATCAAAGACAAAGCAACGAAGGTAGCCTTCTAGACATTTGTTCACTATCTTGGTTTGTCCATCAGATTGAGGATGATAGGATGAGCTATGAACCAATTGAGTACCCAAACAAGAAAACAATTCTTTCCAAAAATGTCCAGTGAAGATGGGATTTCTCTCACTTACAATAATCTTTGGGCTACCATGTAGCTTTTGAACTGTCTCCTTGAATGTGGTGGCAACTGTACTAGCTTTGAAGGGATATGAGAGTGCACAAAAGTGTGCGTACTTGGTTAGTCTATCAACAATCACCATGATGACACTCTTTCCTTCAGACTTCGGTAACCCTGTGATGAAATCCATGGAAACCTCCTCCCAGCGTTGACTTGGGATGACTAAAGGCTGTAAAAGACCTGGGGTATTAATTGTTTCCACCTTATTTTGTTGGCAAACCAAACATTCTTCCACAAACCTTTGAACATCATTTTTAAGGCCATCCCAAAAAAATTCTTTCTTGACCCTATGGTAGGTTTTTAAAAATCCTGAGTGCCCTCCTACTAGAGATGTGTGCAATTCCAATAGTACCTTTTGTTTGAGTTGAGATTTCTTACATAAATATAAGCGATCTTTGTACTATAGTGAATCATTTTTCCATGTAAATGTATCTGATGTACTGGAATCTTGCTGCAACCTTTGAATGAGAGTCCACACCTTTTCGTCATTCTTCCATTCATCCCTTGCTTCTATTATCCAATCGGGTTGGATGATTAAGATAACACAGAGAAAGGCCTCAACATATTCATCCTTCCTTGAGAGTGCATCTGCCACAACATTTTTCTTCCCTTTTTTATAGACGATTTCAAAATCATAACCCAATATCTTGGTTA
>SNQJ01S0075530.1:33467-51583 GCA_010110895.2 Picea sitchensis
TGAATGTTATCTCTTAAAGTTCCTATGAATACATCAATCAAGTGCTCATATAGAATATATGTTACCTTTACATTCAATCTTTGGAAGTTCTCAATGTGCTCTGTAACTAAACCCTTTTGCTTGAGATTTATCAATTGGCTAAAGAAGGTATTGCTCCTTGTATCCTCATAGTGTGCTATCATTTCTTTCATGAAAATTTTCCAAGTGACGAGTAATTTGCGAGAACACAACCATATATACCATACAAATTGATTGGGTTCTAAATATAAAGAAGCAATGCATACTTTTTGTATATGTGGCACATTATGTAGATCAACGAATTGTTCCATCTAAAGTATCCATGTGATAGGGTCCTTGCCATCAAACTTACTCATATCGATCTTAGGAACATGGTTGGATTCAACCCAAAGTTAGAGTTTCTCCATTCTTGATTCACATTCCTTGTGTCCTCATCATGAATTTCATGGGATACATTTTCACTTTCAGGTGTCCTCTCTATTACGAAATGTTTCAATCCTTCCATGAAACCATCCTTCTTTGCCTCCAACTTAGCTTCCATCTCTTGTAGTTCATCTTTTGTTACTATCTTATTTTGTAAATCATTTATGTCCCTACACATTTCTTCACCTTCATCAAGAGTCCAAGTAGGATTGTTTGGAGGCTTATTTGGTGTAGAATTTCCCTTTTTGTGTGGCATGTTGGCCAAGTATCAATTTTGAACCTTGATTTTGAGGTGGTTCTGCTAGACAATCTTTTTCCTACAGTATCTCCAAAATTTCGACCCTTCTGGGTATGAAATTTTATTTTTTGTAGTTCTCTTATATTTCTTCTCTGCAATTCTATAGGTCTGATCAAAATTGGATGTGCCAAGTGGAATTTATGGTAACTTCGCCACAACTTGTTGATTTTTGGCCTTTTCATGAGATCCTACTTGTATAGCGTTCCGCACAAAATAATTGATATAAAATTCTGAAACTCGTACCAGAAATACTACAGACTGTCCACTATCCAATGAAACTAGTCTCACTCAATTTGGATACTCTAGGAATAATTTATGATTGTTTTACCTGGAACACCTTCTTGATACTAGTCAATAGGACTAGTTAGATACCCTATCTTCCACAGGGTGTATATACAAATGTAAGATGACCCAGATGTTGAAATTCTTACCAAAGATACCTTGCTATTTTTTTGAATAGCCTGCAGAGTTCAGGGGTCTGAAATATTACAAAAACAAAATTATAGCGAAAATTCCACAATGAATCAGTTCATGATGATTCCAGAACCCTATATTGCACAGGTTGTATCTCTAAAAGCATAAGGCCTCAAGAGCTGGAATTTTAACCCAACTTACCTTGATCCATATAATAAATAACCTCCAAGTCGTTCCTTCTGAAACATTGTAGAAAATTGTTTTTAGAGAAAATTCCAAGGTGTCTCATATGTAGCAGTGAAACCCCAAGACCTTGAGCTCTAATACCATATGTTAAGAACCAAATATCAATATAGCATAGAAAAACCTCAGAACAAGTACTCAACTCCTTTAAAAAGAGATAAATTTAGATAATAAGCCTCTTCGAGGGGGCAACCTCCTTATGCCCACATAAATGTACAATTACCAGATGATTCAAAATGAAAATGTCTCGTTGGTATATATAGGAGACTAGGAGGTATAATTACAACTAATGGCCTAAAGTCGACATAAATAAAATAACATTAATAATATAATATGCCCCAATTAAGGGGTAATGAGACACAATTTAGGGCTTAACAAAATCTTTGTGGTATTTGTGTATGCAAGTATTTGGTACTTAACACAGATCTTCTATGCTCATAATTTTATTATTAGTAACATATGAAAGTTGTTCTTTGGCATTGCTAGCAACACTTTGAGGATGTGAATTTTTTCTTGAGAATTTTGTTTTATTCTTTGCTAGCCAAATCTTCCAGCATACATATTTAGGGAGATACCTCCACAGTATTTTAAAGATTGTTTTTCCATGGAAGGTGTCTTGGTAGTACTTTTCCCAGTTCCCAAGCAAGGATTTAAATATGAGGGCCACCTTATTTGATGGTTCAGTTCTCCATAGAAAGCATTCCATACTTTTGTAGAGAAAGAACAATCCCAAAAGAGGTGTTGAATAGTATCTTGATTTCTTTGGCATAGGGCACAATTGAAAGGGTTGTGGAAACCCCTTTTCATCAAGTTTTCTCCTGTTAAAATTTTTCCATGAGCTAGGGACCAAATGAAGATATTAATTTTGGGCAGAGCATCTTGACTCCAAATGTTTTTCCATTTTTTTGAAGACTAAAGGATCCTTGAAGAGGAAAGGAGAAATTTTCATCCTTCTTTCATTGTATACCCATTTGTTCCCCAACCTCGGTTGTCTGGAGTGTCTCTGAGTAAGGGGGGTGCTCTTCTAAGAAGGGATATCAACACCTGGGCTTGATTTTTCATGTGATCAGGGGTGTCTCCCAGGCTCCAAGCCTTCTAGGATCCAAGCCTTCCAGGATCCATCTTCGTTCCATATAGATATATTGAAGAGAGTGATTTTTTGTTATGAAGTAAACCATCTTTTCATTTCTCCAATCTCTTCTGCTCGAGATGTGATGTCAGTTCCAAAAATCGAATCTTGCCACAGGCTGATCGATTTTCCATTTCCAGGGATCAAAGAGAGGTTCTATTTAAATAAAGGAATTGAGTCTCTTATGAGTTTCCATATTTGTGAGCTAGGTTGAGATTCAGGAATAGTGTCCATGCATCTTTTTCTGCCCCCCAACTTATATTTTTTGGTTATAGTCATTTTCCACCATTCCTTTCTACCTGGAATTATCCTCTAGAGTATCTTAGATCCCATAGATATATTGGTCACTTCAGGGTCTCTGATTCCCAGTCCCCCACTATTTTCGGGTGAGGATACTATATTCCAGTTTACTAGATGAAACTTTTTGTAATTGGACTTTCCCCCTTGCCACAAGAACTTGTGAATGAGATGGGCCATGTCTTTCATGGATCCCTTTGGCACCAGGAGGTAGGATAATTGGAATAGGGGGAGGGAGGATAGTATTGATTTTATCAGAACTAACCTCCCAGTTGGGTTGAGTCACCTTGACCCCCTGGACTCCATCTTATCCCTGAATGTTTTTAGGTTGAGGTGCTAGTACTCTCTAGGTAGTTATTTTAAGAACAGAGGGAGACTAAGGCATTTAAAAATTTTCCAGTCACTTGAGATGGAAAATCTCATAATTTGAGAAATACCTAATATGTTAATAGCTGATACATTCCACACATAGATTTGAAATTTAGTCTTATTCAATATCCCACCTGAGGATGAGAGGAAGGTGTCCAGAACTTGATTGATTCTTCTTGCCGTGATTTTTTAAGCTCTACTCAAGAGTATCGTGTCATCCATGAATTGCGAGTGATTGATTCATTTTACGCCCTAAGATATTTCGATTCCTGGGATTGTTCCAATGGCGCATTCCCATTCTAGTCTTCGATTGCGAGATTCTTCCATGATCACATATAGGAGTGGGGAGAACGAGAAACCCTTCCTTAGACCTATGGAATCTCTAAAGAATGGGGCTGACCATCCATTTAAAAGACGGGCGATCCAAGGAGAAGAAATACAGGCTCCCATCCAGGATAAAAACTCTTGATTGAAACCAAATTTCTACATTACCTTGAAAAGTAAGTCATGTTCTACTCTATCAAACACATTTCCCATATCCAGTGTAATATCCATACCTAATTCTCCACGAGAATTGTTGGAGTGGATTGCTTCTTACACTAGGATGAAGTTATCCCAGATTTTCCTACCAACCACAAATCCTCCTTGATTGGGTAGAATTAAATATCTGAGAAACGGATCCATCCTATTAGAAATAATTTTAGCCATGATTTTATAAGAGGTATTTCAAAGAGAGATAGGTCTAAATATATCTAAGGAGGATGCTCCAAGTTCTTTTAGAATGAGCGTTAAAAATAAAGAGTTGGTAGCTCGTCCCATTTTTTTTATGCACATATCTTATCACTCTAATGAAATCCTTCTTGATTATGTGCCAACCCTTTTTATAGAAATGGAGAGTGAATCCATCTGGTCCTGGGGATTTATATTTGTTGAATTTATTTTAGAAATTATTTTTCTTCAATTTGACGATTGATTTTATGGTTGTATTCATCCAAAAAAATTCTTGGAATATGGCTGAGAAGAGAGTCAGAAGATAATTCCTCTGATCTTCTATCTGAAGTATAAAGCTTGAGGAAGTGGCTAGAGGTTTGCTTCTTGATTTGGTCAAACTCCTTTATGTTTTCACCCGTCTGAGTTTTGATTTATGATATTTGATTTGTCCAAAGTCTATATTTGATTTTCCTGTGAAAGGAGGAGGTATTTTGATCACCTTCTTTCATCCATAGGATTCTAGACTTTAATCTCCATGTGATTTCTTCTTCTTTTAGCACTTGAATGTATTCTTTGTGAATCTTTTGTTAAGACATTATATGGATGTGTTGGACTTCTTTTGTCTCCATTTCCCCTTGAATATTTTCTAGCTAAAGATTTTTGTCTTTAATCTTGATCTAAATTGGACTCGAAGATGTTTTTTCCCATGATTTGAATGATTTTGTCACTAGCTTCAAATTCTGCTCCTAGATGTAGATCGAAGAACCAATTATCCTTTGGTTCCAAGCTTGCAAAATAGAGGAATAAAAATATGGTCGATCCATCCACAAGGGGTTGAATATGAAGGGGATAGGGCCCCAATGGTTTTTAGATTCAAAACGCTAAAGAGATAGGTAGATGATTTGATCCTTCCCACAAAAGGATCATTGAAGAGGATTTTTCTGGATGAGCATGAAAGGAACTTCTTATTAAGAAATGGTCGAGCCTGACCGCAATATGGTCTAGCCCTGATCTTCTGTTGTTCCAGGTATACAAACCTTTGGAGGGGGGGACATCAAATAGATCCAAATATGAGATTAGATCATCTATGTTTTACCTAAATTGATCCCATGTATACTATGTATTATTATGCATTATTGTGACCAAATTTTTTGGTTATGAAGTATTTTAAAGAATAAATAAATCGTTACATAATTAGATCTAAGTGTTGTTTATAAGAAAATAGATGCATATCATAGAATCATGCAAATTGTTGAAAGAAGAACATCAGTTATTATGTTCCTAGATACATGAACATAATTGTATTGATAGTATCTAATCAATAAAACTCATAGGGTAAAAACTAGTTACTAAAACATAAATTGTATTCGAAAGGGAATTCGTTACAAAACTAAACAAAGTTTAACAAGATGCACTATGGATATTTTAAAAGAGAATCATTACTAATTAAATTGATTTTAACAAGATACAATTAATTATTGTGTGTATTCAAAAGGGAATCATTAAAAATTTAAATAGAGTTTAAAGCAATGACTGTGTATATTCAAAAGAGAATCATTACACTTTAAAGAGAGTTTAACAAAATACAAGTAAAGACTATGTATGTCCAAAAAGAGAAACAATGCTAATTAAACCAAGTTTAACAGAGATATAAATAACGACTGTGTATATCCAAGAAGGAATCATAAACAAAGTACATAAAATTACAGATCTTTCAAATGCGTAGACAACATTCCTAAGCCACGTGACTTTCAAGAATAATTACATACAAAATTATTCAGTCAACTAGCTCGACAGAATGTATAAGTAGAGAAATCACATATTGTGATACCATATTTTAAATCTAAATAAGTAATGGAACCCGAATATTTTTCCAAGAAAGGGTATTTTTGAATCTCCATCGTAACCATCGCCTCGACACCTACATAATAGCAACGAATAAATTAGAATGTTGCACGAGTTATTTAGTCAAACAAAAGTTACATATGAAAACAAAGACAAACTTACCATGGATGTACAAAGAGACTTTGTATCTCCTCCCGTCACCTTTGAACTGCATCAGAGTGTTCAGGGATTTCAGATAGTTGATGGGTACCCCTCACAACAATAAACAGAGCCCATCATTAGGTCCCATCATTAGTTTGATACCCAAGAATAAATTTAAAAATGGATTTAAATCACAATGTATGTACATAATATAAAACACAAAAATTACTATGCTCTGTGCGAACACCTCACCATGAAAATATTTTTTAACAGAAGTATTAATTAAGTCTAGGACAAACAAAACAATGTGAAATGTCTTAATCATAGACTAGAAACGAGAGAAATAAACAAAGGAATTAAAAACTACAAAAAATCTTGATTACGCTAAAATCGAACCCCTGAGTTCATAAAATTACTGGGTTAAGATGGTAACTCCCCAAGGTTCAAGGAAAAACTCCTCGAACCATAGGTTAACCAGAAGTGAGACATGTTGTGACCAAATATACAATTTACATTCACGACATTATGTAGTATATATATAGAAACAAGAAGTTTGATAAGGTAAACAATTAAGAGATATAACTGATGGAATAATTTTTTATTCTGACTATAAACTAATATCCTAAAGAAAATTTCTCAGGAATCATTACCAAGTTAAATAAGCTATAAACATTAGTTACAGGAATCCAAAATGAGTGAGGGAGGTTCTGCAAACTCTTACCAGTTAAAGGCGCCAACCCTGAAGTTGATAGAAACACCAACCGCAAGCCAGGGAAGCTACAAATGCCTCGATCTATTTTCAAATAATTACAAAGTGAACGAAAATGAGATTGGGATAATTAGGCCTTCAACACTATAACTCTAAAATGTCAAACCTCTCAAAAACCTCTTAGGTTGAACACAGAGCAGAGAAAACGAAAGTGAAGAGTGTGAAATGAGCCAAGTTTGGGAGAGGTCAGTATGAATAAAGGATCCGATAGGAAAACCATAACTCCTATAGTCATAATAAAACAACACATATACAATTCTTAGGACAACTACTGATTAAACCTCCTCAAAATGGTAACACCACAGGTGGTGCATGCAGGATCATTGCATGGTAAATGCTCCATAGAATGCATTGGTTAACGAGGAAACATTGGAAAGGTTTTAAATTAAGGATCGGTACCATAACACGAGTTAAACCCTTGTAAAAACCCCTAATAAATTCCTTAAGTCCAAGCCGTATTGTCGTAGGACATGTGTTAAACATTTTAAATACATTGATTGATATACAATGGAACCCACGTAATATATGAAACCCATTTTATATATGAGATACCTTAACACAATACAAACCTATATGGTATTAAATGATTTAAGGGGAATAATAACAATACTACAGTTTCAAGTAGTGAACACATATCCATAGGGGGGTGCTATAAAAAAACAATCAAACCCTCGTACAACCCTTATACATGGTTTTTATCATGACCTCAATAGAAACGAACATATATATTATGAAACACACTATATAGGTTATCAAGTACCTAGTCTTAGTGGAATGAGACTTACTATAACTTTTATAAAAACATCGTATAGTGAAGAACTATATTTTTGAAGATATATTTGTTCCACTATTATAATATAAGATTATATGACAAGCTATGAGAAGTTATTAAGGACTTTCTGTGTAAGTATTTAGTCTCTATGGGTTTCTTGTTATAGCAAAACCATGAAAGAATAGTGAGACTATCGTATGATAAGGGAAAATGGGAAAAACATAAGGAAATAATAAAATAAGTTAATAAGACTTATATGCGACATTTATGATGATACGAAATCATTACAATATTATGGTTGAATATATATATATATATATATATATATATATATAATTTTTTTTTTAAGGAATGGAATTTAAGGTGTGTGACATAATGGTATCAGAGTTGTAGGTTACAACAATTGGCCTTTTTATGGGCTTTATCACAAACAAACCTTACATGTAAATTGTCTTGATTTTCTTCTTACCTCTCAGAAGAAAAATAATTTGATTTTTCAGGAAAATGACAGAAGTACCTGAGCCGGAGGGAGAAGAACCTCATCAAGAGAATCTTGAATAAGGGAATTTAGGTGATGGACATATCTGGGTGGATATGAATAATGAAAGGAATTTAGAAATTATAAAGAAAGTAACATATCTGAGAGAAGAACTAAAAATAGTGAGAGCAGATAATGGAAGAATTATAAAGACTCAAGAGGAACTAAATACAATTCTGCTAGAAAAATTGTGCAATCAAAATACTGATAAAAATAAGGGGAATAATTTTATCAACTCTATGATGTCCCAACGAAAGAAGAAAGAAATAAAGTTGGAGTATCTAGAATCTGAAACAGAGTCAATATACAAGGATACAGAAGATGTTGAAATGTCTACTGAAAGTAGTTATAGTCCTAAACAAAGAACCAAAAAGAAACCGAAACAACATGATGAAGTCATAGGAGAATTTAAGAAGATTAAACCACCAACTTTCAATGGAAAAATGGAGACTGGTTAGGAAGAAGAGGCATGGCTCTCTAGTATGCATAAATAATTTTAAATTTACAATTACTCAATTGAGCTTAAATCCCAGAAGGCTATCTATAATCTGACAAAAAAATAGATACATGGTGACAGTATATAAAAAGAGTAAAAAGTATTAAGGAAAGGAAAATCACTTGGAAAACCTTTAAGATATATTTTAAGAAATAGTACATGTCCGAACAGTATTATGAGGGTAAAGACAATGAGTTCTATGAACTAAAACTGAGAAATCTTACAATAAAATATTTATGTAGTAAGTTACTCAGTTTGTTGCATTATGTGCCTTACATCGAGGATGAAAAAACAAAGATTCAACGATTTTTGAGTTGCCTAACTAGTTCTTATAAAGATCGAATTGAGTTTGATAACCCAAAAACATTGGAGTAAACCATGAGGAAAGATGAACTTTGTTTTGAGCAGTATAAAAATAGAAATGAGAATTCTAAGAATTGGAATGGGAAAAAGGTTGAGAGGTTTGACCCTAATAATAAAGGGAGATCTTACTCTAATAGAAATGTTGATAAAATATTTCGAGGTAATAATTTCAGAACAAGTAAACCTTTCAATCAACCTGGAAATAAGGGTACCAAACCACCAACCTTCTTCAATAAAGAAACTGCCCAAAAAGAAACAATAAAATGTTGGGAATGTAGTGTTCCACATTACTATAAATATTGTCTTCTCAGGAAGAAGAGAAATAAAAATGTGCAAATAGTATAGGAATCAACTATAGTTGGTGAGTTGGCAAGGTCTACACCTAAAATCAATGCAGCCTTGGAAAAGCGATGGGTAGATCATCAGGCTTCAATGGTAGAAATTGAAGGTATGATACATAATCAATCAAATATTGTTTTAATTGATACAAGTGCTAGTTTAAGTTATATTTCACAAAGAGTTGTAGAAATATGTAAGTTACATAAGGAAAAGTTTGAAAATTATTGGTTAGTACAGTTATCTACAGGAACTAAAAGGAGAATTACAGATGTTGTTAAAAAAAAAAACTCAGTATGAATGAATTAAGAACACAGATAGACTTAAACATATTATCTTTAGGATCTTATTATGTGCTAACTAGTATGGATTAGCTGGAAAAGTTTAAAGTGGTCTTAGATTGCTACAATAAAAAATTTACATGTGTAGATGAGAGAGGTAACATTATAAACATTAAAGGATTATCAATACCTTTTAGTATTAGATAAATAACATCCTTACAAGTCAAAATATGCATTTGAAAAGTGTGTAAACTACTTTTTTCACACATAAATTATAATGAAAAATAAGAGAGTAATAATGAATTAGATAACTTTCCAGTATTGCAGGAATTTCAGGATGTACTCCAGGATATTCCCGGACTACCTCTTAGGAGAGAAATATATTTCTCAATAGACATGATACCTGGAGTAGTACCTGGTTCAAATGATCCTTACATGATGAATATCCTAGAGTTAAATGAAATAAAAAGTCAATTGCAAGAGTTGATAGATAAAGAATACATCCGAACAAGTGTGTCTCCATGGGGGCACCAATGCTTTTTGTTAGAAAGAAATATGGGACATTACGTCTATGTATTTATTATAGAAAATTTAATAAAATGACCATTATAAATAGATATACATTACCTTGTATCAATGATCTATTTGATCAAGGACGGGGAGCTACAATATTTTCTAAGATTGATTTACATTTTGGTTATCATCAATTTAGGATAAAGGATGAGGATATTTATAAAACAACATTTAGAAAAAGGTACTAACATTATGAATTTGTTGTAACACCTTTTTGGTTGAATAATTCCCCAACCTCATTAATGTGGTTGATGAACAATATTTTGAGTAAATGTCTAGATATATTTGTGATCATTTTTATAGACGATATACTCATCTATTCAAAGGATGAAAAGGAGAATGAAGAACATTTAAGAATAGTATTATAGATACCAAGAGAACATAAATTATATGCAAAACTAAGTAAGTGTGAGTTTTATAAAGACCAAATTCAGTATCCGGGACATGTAATTTCCAAAGAAGGTATAGTAGTTGACCCAGCAAAAATAAAGGCTATAATGAACTGGCCCGAACCTAAGGATGTTTCGGACATAAGATCCCTTATGATCATAACTGGCTATTACCAGAAGTTTATAGAAGGGTTTTCCAAGATTGCATATCCTATAACATCATTGCAAAATAAAGGAACTAAGTTCATCTGGTCTGAGAAATGTCAAGAAAGTTTTTAAAACTTTAAAAAACTCTTAACAATAAATCCTATATTAAAATTGGAAGACCTAGATAAGGACTTTGTAGTATGTATGAATGCATGCCGTGAAGGGATAGAAGGACTGCTAATGCAAGAAAACTATGTAATAGCTTACAAGTCTCATAAATTAAAGAAAAATGAAGAAAATTACGTAACGTGTGACTATGAATTATCCACAATAATACATGCATTAAAAATGTGTTGGCATTATCTGGTAGGCCAAACATTCTTACTGTTGACAGATAACATCACCTTAAAATATTTGTTTGATAAAAATAACTGAAATGATCTCCAAGCAAGGTGGTTATCCCTCTTAAGTGAGTATGATTTTGAGATAAAACACATTAAGAGAAAATAAAATAAAATGGTTGATGCATTATGTAGACATGAAAAACCTGATCTATACAGTTACTAGAAGTAACTATGAAATAGATTTAGAAGAAAGGGTAAGGTCACCAGCTGAAAAAAGACCCAGAATATCAAATAATTAAGTTAAAGATTGTTGATAATTCGACAGGAATAAAAGAATCAAATTTTAGATTCTCAAAAAGTGGACAGTTTATGTATAAAAAAAAATTATATGTACCATAATCTAATGAAATTAATCTATTAATTTTAGATGAGCTGCATAAGAAACCATATTTTGGACACCCAGGTTACCAGAAAATAATTACTATTCCAAGAAAGGAATTATATTGGCCAAATATGAAAGGTGAAACAACATAATATGTAGCTATATAAGTAGATTACCAACAAGTTAAGGTTGAACACCAACATCCAATCGGACTACTACAGCCTTTACCCATTCCAGAATGGAAATGGGAAGTGATAAGTATGGATTTTATTACCGGATTGCCTAGAAGTAGTAAACAAAATGATTCAATTATGGTTGCGATTGATAAATTAAGGCATCACACTTCATACCTATGAAATCAACCTACAAGGCTATTAATATAGCAGAAATATTCAAGAAGTATATATTTAGGTTACATGGAATCCCTAAACTTATAGTATCTGATAAGATGTTAAGTTTACCATAAATTTTTGGAAGGATTTATTTAAAGGGTTAGATACCCAATTGAACTTCATTACTTCTTATCATCCCCAAACAGATGGGAAAAGCTTCAACAAAACTTAGTTGAGTTTGCTTATAATATTCATTATCAAGGTTCAACAAAACTTAGTCCGTTTGAAATTTTATATGGCAGAAAATGTAATACACCTGTTTCATGGAGAAATCATGTTAATATATTGATGATAGGACCAAATATGTTAAAAGGCATGGAACTAATAGTGAAATAGGTACAACAGAACCTGAAAGTAGCTCAAGACATGCAAAAAAATTATGTTGATGCAAAAATGACTCCAAGAGAGTTCAATATTGGAGATCATGTGTATATTAGAGTTAAACTTAAAAAGAGTTCTTTACAGCTAGGTATGTATAGTAAGTTAGCACCTAGATATTGTGGCCCATTAAAGATACTTGCTCGAATAGGACTTGTAAATTATCAACTTACATTTCCAACTATGGTAAAAGTACATGATGTGTTTCACGTTTCATAACTGAAAAATTATATACATGGCCCTACTCACATTGTTGATTGGAAAATGATATATGTGGAACCCATGGATGAGTTCCCAGTATATCTGGATCATATTCTCGACAAGAGGGAACTTACACTCTGGAATTGACCTGTAGGACAGGTAAAGGTGTAATGGAAGCACCTCAGCCCAAAAGAGGCTACTTGGGAAATGGAAAGTAATATGTGGGAAGCATATCTATTTCTGTTCCATAATGGTATTGATGAAAACTAGTTATCATCGAGGACGGTGATAAGTTCTAAGGGGGGGCGTAGGTGATACTTCACAACTTGACCTTTTAATTGTTTGTATTTTATAATTTTTAATTATTTTTCCAAAAGACAGTTAGGCCAAAAGAAATTTAAATTGTAAAACCTTATTATTTTATGAAAATAAATAAGTGGAAAAATGGGCACACGTTGAAGCAATTGTTAAAGAGGGATTTAGGAATCCAATTGGGTTGGACAAGTGGCAACAGACTGAGATAAAATGTGAAGTTAACTCAACTTCAAAAACACACATTCTAGATTTATACAAGAATATGTGAACATGTGTAGAATTAAATCAGACAGGTGGTCAGTGAGCAGGAGGCTCAAGACAAGTGTCACAAGTCCTGGGAAAAATAAAAAAGAAGTCTTGACAAGGGAATCAGACGCCATTCCTAATATGCGAACCAATAGCTCGAGGAGGCTACACATCGAATTGACTTGACATAGTTATTTTCTAATATTATACACAACAAGATGGTACTCAGAATTTTGCAAGAGGCCATGTAGGCAGCCTCTTAGATTCGAAGCTTAGCTCGGGGGTGATAGAGGTTGAGAGAGACTCTAGTCTACGGCTGGGAGGAATAGAGTGTTCACCGTGTGGTTTCCCCAAGATCATGGTTTTACTTATTTATTATGAATATGTTGATATGCATGTATATTGTGTATTATTGTGCATTATTGTGACCAAAATTATTGGTTATGAAGTATTTTGTAGCATAAATAAATCGTTTCAGAATTGTATATGAGTGTTGTTTATAAGAAAATAGATGCATATCATAGATTCATGAATATTGTTGAAAGAAGACAATTAGTTATTTTGTTCGTAGATCCATGAATATAATTTTAATGCCAATAACAAATCAATAAAACTCATAGGGTAAAACCTAGTTACTAAAACAAAAATTGTATTCGAAAGGGAATTCATTACAAAACTAAATAGAGTTTAACAAGATACACTGTGTATATTTTAAAAGAGAATCATTACAAATTAAACCAATTTTAACAATATACGAGTAATGACTGTGTATATTCAAAAGGGAATCATTACAAATTTAAATAGAGTTTAAATTAATGATTGTTTATATTCAAAAGGGAATCATTACAATTTAAATAGAGTTTAACAAAATACAAGTAACAATTGTGTATGTCCAAAAGGACAAACAATGATAATTAAGTTGAGTTTAACATAGATATAAATAACGACTGTGTATATCCAAGAAGGAATCGTAAACATAGTGCATAAAATTATAGAACTTTCAAATGCGTAGACAATAGTCCTAAGCCATAGGACTTTCAGGAATAATTACATACAAAATTATCTGGTCGACTAGCTCGACATAATGTATAAGTAGAGAAATCACATATTGTGATACCCGATTTTAAATCTAATTAAGTAATGGAACCTGAATAACTTTCCAAGCAAGGGTATTTCCAAATATCCATGGTAACCATGACCTCGACACCTACATAATAGAAGCGAATAAATTAGAATGTTGCATGAGTTATTTAGTCAATCAAAAGTTACATATGTAAACCAAGACAAACTTACCATGGATGTACAGAGTGACTTTGTATATCATTTCATCACCTTTGAACTGCATCTGAGTGTTCAGGGTTGTCGAATAGCTGATAGGTACCCCTCACAACAATAAACAGGGCCCATCATTAGTTTAATACCCAATAATAATTTTAGCAATGGATTTAAATAACGACATTTGTACAAAATATAAACCAAAGAAATTACTATGCTCTGTGCGAACACATGCCTATGAAAATATTTTTAACAAAAGTCCTAACAAAGTCTAGGACGAACAAAACAATGTGAAATGTATTAATCATAGACCAGAAAAGAGATCAATAAAAAAAATGAATTAAAAACCCTACACTAAATCCCGATTACGGTAAACTCAAACCACCGAGTTTATAAAATTATTGGGTTCATGTGATAAGTCCCCAATGTTCAAGGAAAATCTCCTTGAACCATAAGCTAACCGGAAGTGAAACCTACCGCGACCAAATATACAATTTACAGTCATGACATTATGTAGTAGATATATATATAAACAAGAAGTTCGATAAGGTAAACGATTCAGAGATATCTCCATTGGAATGATGTTTGATTCTGACTATAAACTAATATCCTAAAGAAAATTTCTCAGGAATCATTACCAATTTAAATAAGCTACAAACACTAGTTAGAGGAAGATATAATGACTAAAGGAAGTTTTGTAAACTCTTACCAGTTAAAGGTGCCAACCATGAAGTCGATAGAAAGACCAACCACAAGCCAGGGAAGCTACAAATGCCCCAGGCTCTTGCCAAACAATTCCACAATGAACAGAAATGAAACTGAGATAATCATACTTTCAACATTGTAAATCAGAAATGTCAAAACTCTCAAAAACCTCTCAGGATGAACATAGAGAGGAGAAAATGAAAGTGAAGAGTGTGAAATGAGCCAAGTTCATGAGAGGTCAGGATGGTTAAAGGATCTGACAGGAAAACCATAATTCCTATAGTCATAATAAAACAACATGTATACAATTCTTAGGACAATTTCTGATTAAACCTCCTCAAAATGGTAACACCATATGTGGCGCATGCAGGATTGTTTCATAGTAAATGATCCGTAGAACACATTGGTTAACGAGGAAAAGTTGGAAAGTATTTTAATTAAGTACCGGTACCATAACACGAGCTAAACACTCATAAAACCCCCTAATAAATTCCTTAAGTCTGAGTTGTCTTGTCATAGGACAAGTGTTATATGTTTTAAATGCATTGATTGATATACAATGGTGTTGGCATGTTTTTAGGTAGATGTGCATGTCATTGATTGAAAGATCAGAGTATGCAGCAATGGAAAAGCAGGGACAACATAAGCTCAAAAGAGATAGTGCAGAGGTGTACGAAGATTTCAAGAGTGTGCTTGTTTATTTGATGGAAAATAGGCAGGCAAGGAAGATCAGCAGCGTAGGGATAATTCCATGGAAAGATTAGAAGCGTAAACTCTATTTCGGAGTTTCAGATACTGGGAGATTAAGAAGTCAAGAGTTGAGACTCTTCAACACAGGAGTCCTGGAGTTGCGAAATCCGGAATCCCGAAATCCCAAAAGAGGCACATCAACAAGAGTTTTACATACCGAGAAATAAATCCATTTCAGAGTCCCAGATACCGCGAGTTGAAGTGGCGAAACACTTCACCACAGGAGTGTCGAAATGACAAAATGGTGAAATGCGAAATGCTGAAATCTCGAAAGTAGGAGGCAGTTCCAGATACCGGGAGTTGAAGTGTCAAAACACTTCACCACAGGAGTCCCGGTATCATGAAATGTGAAATGCCGAAATCCAAAAAGTAGGAGACAGTTCCGGATAACGGAAGTTGAAGTGTCAAAACACTTCACCATAGGAATCCCAGAATCGCGAAATGAGAAACGCCGAAATCCTAAAAGCATGAGACAATTTCGGATACCGAAGTTTCGGATACCAGGAGATGGAGGAGTCAAGTGTTGAGACTCTTCATTATAGGAGTCCCAAAGTTGCGAAGAGAAAAAAGACGAAAAATTGATCTGACTTCATTTCAGAGTTTCACATACCAGGACTTGGAAGTGTCGATAACATTCACATCAAGAATGAAGAAATTACGATATGCGAAATCGTGAAGTGATCTGGGTCGATAGATCCAAGAGGAGAATGTGGAAGACCACATCAGAAAGGATAGGTGGAAGACTATGACACATGGCATGATCAGACAATGACAAGTGTCAAGTTGATTAGGCATTTCATGCCACTAAAAATTACAATTCTGAGTGACACGTGACAACCACTTTGGTCACAACACATCATCGAGTGACGCAAGACTGACCTCACTTCGGGAGTTTTTCCTTCAGGAGTTTTAACTCCATCACTCCACCAAAGTCCCAAAGGCTGAAGTCTCGGGGCAGAGGATAGTCATCCAATCACCATGGATCGAAGACCATTGATTTGGAGATCGAAGTGCTTGTGTGATTGGAGAGGGGTCATATTCTAGTGGTCACATCGTCGAAGAACTGTACAAGAAAAATTGAAGCGGCAAGATCCATTTTGGAGTTTTGGGGATCGAGACATGGAGAGTAACGAAATCTTCACCACGGGGATCCTGAAATGCTGAAGTGCGAAATGGAGAAATGAACGCAAGATTCAATGAAGTCAATTCAATGGTGCAGATGAATTTGAAAAAGATTGGAGGGATACTGTTGCACTTCACAGTGTAACTGCTAGAAACAAATGATGGTTTTTGCCAAAGGATGAGATTGTCTATGATAGAGAAGATGAAGAGTCTCAACTGCCAGAGAAGTTGAGGAATCTCAAGATAACACCTAGTGATGATGGATGTATGGGGAAACTGGCAGAGAAGCTGAAGAGTTACCATGATGATCAGGTAGAGCACTTAGAATGAGCAGGAGATGCAGAACAGAGAGAGACAATGTGGTACATAGGAGATGGGATGGCTGTGAAAGAGTGAAGTGGAGAAAACACCCCGATGTGGAGGAGATTGGGGTCATAGAGGATGTAAGAGCAAGAAGCAGATTGCATGCAGAAGGTGCACAGAGAGTATAAGAATTATGAACAAAGAAGAAATGAGTGTTTTTGTTGAGGGTGATTGAGGTGTAAAGAAGGAGGCAGAGCATAGAAGTAGAAATGTACATAAGGGGAATGGTGCATTGAAGGGACATGGCGCAGAGAGAATAAAAGAAAAAAGAACAAAAAGTGCAAGGAGTGTGCATAAGACACTGATGTAGACAGAGCAACGCAGTGTAGAAGAACAATGATGAGACCGGTAAGCCATTGAAGAACTTTATATCATCGTAATAAGTATTAATAACAAAGATTTAGATTTCAGGGTGGTAGAGAGGTGCTAGGGAGGACTGTTGTCCTCAGAGGTTCAAGCGGGTGCTTTAACAAAGGGAGTTGTAGCTTCCATTTGGTTGCATCTAGAGAAACCAGAGTGGCAGGGTGGTGCAAGGGAGAACTGTTGTTCTCTTTTATACAGGTTGGTGTCTGTGTGACTGGAAGTTGGTGCTTCCATCCAGTTGGTGCTAGAAGACTTAGGGAGTTGGTGCTTCCTTCTAGTGGGTTCTAGAGAAACTAGGGAGTTGGTGCTAGAGAATCCAGAGAGTTGGTGCTCTCAACAAGTAGCATCTTGAAAAACAGAGGTTGTAGCCTCATTATGAGTTGGTGCTCATATGTATGATAATGTAAAGAATGTACAGATTACTTATCATATAAAGAAGAAGAGGTTTTTTCCCTTTATGGTTTTCCTCAAGAAATATCTGTCTCTATGTATCTCATTTGTGTGAATGATGTTGAATGGTCTATTGCTTACTTCCCTGCGTTATTGTGATTGTCATTGAGTGATATGGAAAGAGTTTAAAATAAGTATGATTGCTTAAGAAAGGTTACAATTGATTCACCCCCCCCCTCTCAGTTGTCCAACAATTGGTATCAAAGCCAACCCCTTTTATATAAGGGTAGATCCTAGAGCTTAAACATGTCAAGCCATGAAGGAAATTCAACCAATAA
>SNQJ01S0075531.1:7443-18739 GCA_010110895.2 Picea sitchensis
TTATCCAGCAAATGAAGGGATACAACCTACAGTAAAACCCGTTGTAACTTCCTCTTCTTTCTCTCACAGTCTCCTCTCTCAGAATACAATACTCACCACAATGCATAGCCGCAATACATTTCCCTCATAACAAAGGGTTTCCTTCTAGGGAAAAAAAACCCTAACATAATTTCTACCATTAGATATACAACCTTATAATGAATGGTCCAGATTTACAAGGCAATTTTTCCTTTTGGGGCTTCGCCCCCAGACCCCGCAGAGGGGGTACCCCCCCTCTACACTCCCCCGTGTGGAAGAGTGTACATACTTCTGGGGTGTAAAGTCTTCATGGGGTATAAACATGTCTGAAATAAAGGACCTCTGAATCAGGAACATAAGCAGGCTCCACAACCAACAATCTCCCACTTGGAGACTGATCTCAACAACTCCACCGCTATTGTATATGTTGGGCTCTGAACCTTCTTGGACCTGGAAAATTTCTCATCTTCATCTTCATTCTTGAAGACCAATTGAAATTGAGCAGGAACTCAGTTTCTCTCTGGTTATTCCCTTTGTAAACATATCTGCAGGATTTTGGCTAGTGTGTATCTTTTCTAACTTCAAATTTCCATCTTCCAAGGTAGATCGTATGAAGTGGTACCTCAACTATATATGCTTAGTATTCGAATGGAAGGCTAAATTCTTTGCAAGATGAATTGCACTCTCACTATCACAGTACAACCTATTATTCTCCTACTTCTTTCCCAATTCCTCCATAAACCTTTGTAACCAAATCATCTCTTTACTAGCCTTTGTAGCAGCAACATACTCTGCCTCTCTTGTTGAAAGTGCAACAACCTTTTGTGTTTTCGAAATCCAACTTATTGTTGTTCCACCTATAGTAAAAACATACCCTGTGGTGCTCCTCCTATTGTCTTTATCACTTGCCATATTTGAATCAACATATCCCTATAGAAAAATGTCTGAACCTCCAAAACATAATGCATGAGTAGTAGTACCTCTCAAATACCTGAGAATCCACTTTATTTCCTCCCAATGTTCTTTACCCGGATTGTTCATATACCTGCTCACAACTCCCACTGCATGTGTAATATCTGGTCTTGTGAAAAACATTGCATACATCAAGCTTCCAATTGTTGATGAATAAGGGACCCTGGACATGTATTCTATCTCCTCATGTGCCTTGGGACACATTTCCTTAGTTAATTTGAAATGCCTTGCCAAAGGTGTACTACTTGTTTTTTCATTATGCATTCTAAACCTCTCCAACACCTTCTCTGTGTACTCACCCTGAGACAATGTCAATTTGTGATTTTTTTTGTCTCTTGTTATTCTCATGCCAAGGATTTTCTTTGCAGCACCCAAATCCTTCATCGCAAATGAATTGGCTAATTTATTCTTGAGCATATTTATATCCTTCATATTAGACCCTACAACAAGCATGTCATCTACATACAATAGCAAGATAATATAGCTTCCATTTTCTATCCTTTTAAAATAAACACAGTGATCAGAATGGCATCTACTATAACCTTGTTCTATCATAAACCTGTCAAAAAATAAATACCACTGCCTTGGATCTTGATTTAGGCCATACAAGATCTTATACCTCATACCCCTGTGGCTACTGCATATAAATCTCTTCCTCCAAATCCCCATGGAGAAAAGTTGTTTTTACATCTAACTGTTCAAGATGAAAATCTTCTACTACCACAAGACTTAAAATAGTCCTAATTGAAGTCATTTTAACCAAGACTTTAAAATAGTCCTAATTGAAGTCATTTAACAACAGAGAAAATATTTCATCAAAATCTATACCTTTCTTTCAGTAAACCCCTTTACAACAAGTCTAGCCTTTGTACCGCTTTTTCTCCTCCATCTTCTTCCTTCAACCTAGTAAACCCATTTATTCTGCAAAACTCTTTTTCCCAATAAAAGTAACCTAACCAAGTCCCAAGTCTAGTTATTTTCCAAGGAATCCATTTCCTCCGCCTTGTTCTAATTTCTTTGGTGTCTACCGCATTGCTTCTTCTTTTCATAACATTATGGTTCACCGTAATCAGCTAACAATAAATAATACAATGAAGGAGAGTATCGTCTGTAAGTATACTTAACCTAGTAGATCTTTTAAAAACACCCCAGGTGTGTTTCTGAGGTACCTATTGCTCCAAGTGTTGTACACTTTGGATTTTCGTTGCTTTGGAATTTATTTTCAATGATCTCATCGCTAATCGTATTCTTTTGTTTTTTCTTTCTTGTTTCTTTCCCCTCTAACCCATCTTTGTACATGACCTTCATTGAATATCATGACATTTCTACTCCTACTGATTTTGCTATTTCATAATCCCATAACGTATAACCAAAAATCATTAACACCGTATCCAATAAAGTACACTTCTTGATTTAGACTCAAGCTTTGTTCTATTTTCTCATCAATATGGACAAATGCTTCATAACCAAAGTTTTCAAAAAGAATAGTTTACTCTTTTTTCATGTCCATTCCTCTGGAATTCTACCATCCAAAGAGCTTGAAGGTCCTATGTTTATTATAAATGTACAGCATCTATAGAAATCCTAACCTAAGGGTAAACTGGCATGAAATATCATACTTCTTGCACACTCCATGATTTTCCTATTCATCCCTTTCTCACACACCATTTTCTAGTGGTGTTCATGGAACTGTCTTCTACGAATCCCATGGTATGAACAATAATCATCAAAATCCTTGTTGCAATATTCACTTCCATTATCTTATCCGAGACACTTCAAACTTTTTCCTCGCTCCCATTCTCAACTAAAGCTTTCCATTTCTTAAAAGTAATTAAAACATCATATATTTTTGTCGAATGTAACAAACCCAAGTTTTTTCTAGTTGCATCATCAATAAAAGTGTTATAATAATGAGAGACACTAGAGATGATACCTGAGCTGGTCCCTGCCATCATACAAGTCTAACTCCATTCTTTCTTTTTCTTTTCTAATTGTATCATTGAATTTCTTTGTTTTCCAGAACACATGATGAGATTTATTTTTGATTTATATGTACACCTTCACTCATGTGTCCCAGCCTATGATGCCAATGTTTTATCCACTCAGAAGCTAAATATGTAGAAGAGTCAGTATTACCGGTACATACATACAATGTAACTACCTTCTCTCCTTTGCTATCACCAATGAGCCTTGGATGAATTCTCTTCCACATCTTATCTGTGAATATGTATATACAACCTTCACTTGCCAATTTCCCCTGCTGAAATTATATTTTTCCTTAAAACTGGAACAACATGTCTCAATTTTCAATAACCATTGTTTTCCATTGCGTTGTTTTATTTTTTACCTTTCCTATTCCAACAATTTTGCATGGTGTATCATCAACCAAATGAACCTCGGGTCTAAAATCACCTTGAACATAATCTAGAAAATGTTTCCTATTGGGGTGTGGCATGAAATGAAGTCTCTGAATATACTCACCCAATCCTCAGAAATATTATCTACAAAATAATCAAAGCATCTTGTAACACATCACCTGCTACATTTGCTTCCAATTTTTTCTCCTACATGTTATCCACTTTGTTTCTTCTGAGCTCATAGCTCTTCTTCAGACAACCTTCTTCCCACACTTCCAACACTCCCCATTCATACAAGTTTGATTTGATCTTCCTTCCTAGAATTCTAATGTTCCCCCGAGCCCTTCCTCTATGCTTTTGTCTTCCTCTGCTCTCCATGTTCACAACGCGACAATTGATGTCTCCATTGTGATTTTCCGTCGCATTTCTTTACTAAGGATAACACCAACAACATCATCAAATTTAAAGTATTTGAACCAGAGATGTATTCTATATTTCTACAGCCCATGACCAAGCCATTCCATCTTTTTTGGCAATAAGCACAAGATTAGAAGAGCTCCTAACTCTCATCATCAAAGTCCACTTTATGGAACTTAGTTGATTAGTAACTCAGATAATTCATTTAAATGATCTCCAATGCACTCCACCTTTTGACATCTCTATATTAAATAATATCTTCATTAAAAAATACCTTATTAGACGTCGAAGGTTTGCTGCTTTAGCCAACGCTATTCATCGATCCTTTCATTGTCTTTCTTCGAAATATTGAAAGCCAATCAAGCTGCGAAGCTCACCAGATCGTTCCTAGAGCCTTATGTCAAGAATATCTACTCTCCATCCTTCTCATGGTCGTTGGCTTCTTTGCTACTCGCCCAATGGTAGGAATAGATCCTTCTGATATAAATAATCTCCATCTACATCTTCCATAACCGGTAGTTTTGGCCGCTAAATTTCTAGAATTTAAACTTTCCATTTTTCTCGACATTGCTCCCACTCGAATCCGGAACCCTCTTTTCCTGCGTGAGTTACCTTTCGCCGGATACCAATTGTTAGAAAATAGGACCGTGAAGAAATAAAATAAACAAAATGCGAAACAAAACACAGAAGATACACAATACAAGAGAGACACAGATTTACGTGGTTCACCCAGTGTGGGCTACGTCCACCAGAGAAATTGCCAGGTCCTTCCTTTATTATTATCCAGCAAATGAGGGGATACAAACTATAGCAAAACCCATTGTAACTTCCTCTTCTTTCTCTCAAAGTCTCCTCTCTCAGAATACAATACTCACCACAATCCATAGACGCAATACATTTCCCTCGTAACAGAGGGTTGCCTTCTAGGGAAAATAAACCCTAACATAATTTATACCATTAGATCTGCAACCTTATAATGAATGGTCTAGATTTACAATGAAATTAAAATATACATTTACAAGGAAATTTTTCCGCCGGGGGGATAGGCCCCCCGGACCCTGCAGAGGGGGTACCCCCCCTCTGCACTCCCCCGCGTGGAAGAGTCTACATACTTCTGGGGTGTAAATTCTTCATGGGGTATAAACACGACTGAAAGCAAGGACCTCTGAATCAGGAACATAATCAGGCTCCAAAACCAACAAATATGGCATCTAGAGTGGTGGTGGAGGATTAGTTCCAGCCATGGTATGAGTGTTTTGTGAACCTTACCCTTAAGGGGGACTAGGTGGGTTTGTACTTCCCCCTTGAGGAGAAGGTGGCCCCCTGCTTCCGTGTAAAGTACAGCGAGTGAGTGTTTGACCTTGGGAAGTGGACCCAAGTAAGGTGCAACCAAGAAAAGTTGATCCCAAGACAATGGCACTAACAGGAGTGTGAGAAGGTGGAGTCGATGAGTTGGAAAGACTTGGAACTCTTCCTAGAATAAGAGGGAGTTTTAGCAAGCGTCTAGAACGATGGGGGTTCTGTGGGTCCCCTATGATGTTCGACTAACTGAGTGAATGTGTGCGAATGGTGGTGAGAGCGATAAATAAACAAGAGCCTTTGTTGCAATTTTTGAACTTTACACGATATATATCTAAATCAAATGTAATCAGAAGTGCATCATACATAAAGTGTTTTGATAAAAAAGCATATATGTGGATAGGTGGATTTTTTCTGTGTGGGGGAACAAAGAAAACAAATGCTTGTGTCCTAAAATACGTAACATCCTTCCTCTCAAAATAGCATTGGACCTTCCAATAGTACTCGACAGTGGGGTCTGAAGCCACCGGAAGAGAAGGTAGTGAAGGATGAAGCAATCAGTTATAATGAGGGGTGGAGAGGGCATATCCTGAAAGAGCTGGCGATATTTCCCAATAGCCACACAAAATCCTATCAAGGTGCAATTGCAGCCCACAATTACCACCTGGGTAGGTGTCCTAAAATTTGGTCACTAGGTAGCTCGGTCAAAGTGCGACATTTAGATTTTCGGCCTAAGAAATGGGTCACGGGCTGGATCCCATCCAAGAGGTGGGCACCTCAAGGGGGGACGCACAGAACAACCGGACCTCAGCCTTCAACCCTTCACAGGTTTCTCCCTGCCTTATGGTGTTAGGAACACTTGACTTGGAGGATTTAAAGTTCCCTATTTGACAACTTCTATTGTTTTGAAAATGTGAGAACCAGATAACGGGGATTTATTTGGATGCCTATCCCTTAAATCCTACCTAGACTAAAAGATTTCTTTTGGCACCTCCTGTGGAGGAAAACTTAGTGATCTTTTAAAAAAATATTAGATGTGGTTGTTTGAGATATTGGGGGTGTGAGCCAATCTCGTTGAAATTAAGTGGGAGTGGATAGTTTCATCACAAAAAGAGTGGGGTGTTTCGGAATCCCTTTGGAGGAAACTTACTTCAACCTCCACGACTTCTAAATAAAACTATGTGAGTGATTGGTGAACTTTGTGTGTGAACAAGTGAAAGTGTGCCAATTTTTAATAATTTAGGTGTCACCTTGCTGCATGTGGACTTCGCTTGGTCCTTACAAGTGTTGGTTACCTAAGTTACTATGTGTCATTGGTACATCCTTGCAAAATTTTAAAGTCCCTAGGAAACTAGCATGTGGACATGTGGGTCCTTACTATTCCTCTAACAACCTATTGTGATTTAATCTAAGAAAGATTTGAAACTATCCTAGATTTGTATCATGTGGGCATGTATGGGCCCATTACAAAACCTTTAAACTTCCCTAGTGAGTTAATCTAAGAAAGTAAATTTCAACACTATCCTATCTTTGTAGCATGTGGGCATGTATGGGCCCTTACAAGTTTAAGGTGTGTTTGAAAAATAAACTAAGAGGAGTCCCGAGGGGGTGTTGTCCTCCCCTAAAGATTTTTGCTTTTTTAAGGGAGATGAAATTTTCCCTCAACCTCTTTCTGATTCTCAAGATCTCTTTGGGGCGCGAGAGAAGAGCATACTCAAGGATTGATATCTAATTTCTGGTCCCAATGCAAGTTTTATATGTGATTACAAATGATTCCAACTTATACTCTTAGTCAACGCAAGCCATCCATGTGGAAAAATGAAAGCAAAAGAGGAAATAATGATTTCAAACCCCCTAAGTGCCTATGTTTTGACTAATCCCTTTATATGGAGAGGTAACTAAGTGTGGTGTTGGTTACAATGTGCATGAAATCAATTTTAAGAAGGCTAGGGGCCTTCCACAAATCACAAAAAGGCTTACAATGTGTATTTTTCTGCATGGGTCTCAAAGTAGACAGAGGCGATGTGAGCGCCAATGTGCGAACTGAAAGACTTATGGGCGCAGGTGTGCAGAAATCACTGAGTAATATAGCGGTTTTGGCGCACGATGCATGACTGTGGGCCGATAAACCTGCGCACACCTGTCACACGACCGTGAAGAAAATTCTGAATGAAATTCCTTCAACTCATCTTTGAATTCGGCTTCCTTTAGGTCGGCTTGGGCTGGTTATGGTACCTGCAGGTTAAATAAACAGAAATAAGAGCTAAAATAACCCAAATGGGGTAGGAAATTGATACCTTTCCCCAGTATGGTCATCAATATGTTGCGCCTCTTTTGTCACCTAAATGAGAAAAACAGAGGTGCTTACAAGCTTAGTTGGGTTATATAAGCAAGATAGCAGTAAAGGAAAGGGTTAGAAGAATAAACATAAAAGCCTAAGCTAAGAATTAAACTAGGAAAGGAAAAAAAAACTAAACTATTATGCATAAGGACATAAGAACAAGAAACAAACAAGACTCATGTCACTAATGGAAAGGATTGTATTAGTGAAAAGAAAACACCAAAGAGAAAGGGGACTTTGGGTCCCTTTTCCTCCAAGGGAGGTCTCTTGGACCCCCAAGATTGAGCTCTTCTTACAACTTGGAAACTTGGAAGAAATGGTGAAAGAATCCCAAGCTAACCCACTCAAAAGGTGACGTGGATTTCCCAAATGGAATGGTACTAGTATGCTCTTGATAAGAAAATAGGTTTCCCCAAGAGAATAGTAGCAGCATAACCTTGCAAATGAATTCGTTAAAAATGTAGTGCACCCATGGCCTTGTTTTATAGCACCACTTTAAGGTATTGTGCAACCAGCTTTTAGTGTGAAAAGGGGTTGTTTAGGGCACCTTTAGTTCTTTGACCAGCCACCCAACCGGATCCAGACGAGATTTGGATGTCAAATCGACTTGGAAGATGAACCAGAAGTGGGTGGGAGGCCGAACAACATCATAAATGCATCGTTCTCAGGTGTGCGCAGCTTTTAGCGTCAACAGTCGTGCATCGTGCACATGTGCACTTTTCCTGCGTTTCTTGATGGTGCATGTGCGCACGCGCCCTGTGTAGTCATAGGGCATCTTGATTTTATAACTGGTTGTATAGTTTTGGACCTTTTGGAAATGTTTTTTTGGTAATTTTGGTCCATGGGTGGACTCATAGTTGTTTGAAGATGTTGGATTCCTATAACCATTTGCGGACGAAATTTCAGTGATAACAGTTGTATCTCAGAGATGCCTAGTAACTTACTAATTTCTCAATGTTTTAATCGAATGGATCGAGATGGATGACTCAATAAAATCTCACACACTCTAGAAATATATGAATACTTTCATAAAGATAAGGCTTTCAACCAAAGGTGTTCAGAAGGTTTAATAAATAGTGAAAGTATGGAGAATACCTATAATACTAGCAGAAACATATACACAAAGTACATATCAATGGCCAGATAAAATAAGTGAAGTACTTGCAGATTATATGTTTATGGATGAAATGGAAAGTTGATAGTTATCATACATTAGATAAACAATAAACAACGAACATAATATTCAGATACAAGTAATATAAGAGAGAATATGAAATTCTAAACAGAGATGGCAAAAGAAGCTTATGTATAATATATATTCATAAATCTGAAGAATACAATAGTAATGGTGAGTCCCCATAGTCGAAACCCATGAGTCTATAAAATTGATAGGCTTTATATCCTTTACAAGAAGTTTCAGATCCTCAAAAGATGGATCTAATAACCTCTTCTCCTATCTCAAATTCGAATTTGTGAGGTGGCTGGAAAAGACAGAAATTTTTGGAAATATACTGCTCAAAGATTGACCCATATCTCTCAAACCAAAACCATTGTGTACAAAATGAAACTATTTTTTGTAGATTGGTTTGTTTTTAGAAAAAATGTCTCTCGGTTCTTTAAGATTCGTTTTCATTTTCCTGGGATCTGCATTTCAAAAACATGTGTCAAACAGGGAAATTTTGAGATCTGAAAATTAGGGCTTAGAGATGAATTTGATTCTCCCAATATATGAAACCTGTAGGAAAAATGAGAGAGGTTATTGTTCCTTGACATGTTAGCAAAAAACACCTCTGCCCATTTCTCAAAATGATTCTCCAGTCGCTCAGAATCATCATTTGAAAATGATGACTTAGCGTAGTAAAAACAGCCTTTTCTGCACTTTCGGTGGCTTAGAAGCCCTTTTGGGAAAGCGCTTAGCCACCGAAACCTGAATTTTGATTTTTTTGAAGGAAAAAACAAATCAAATTTTTTTTCAAACTTTATTACAAACATAAGGCTCTCAAAAATGAACCTTAAAAAATTTAGAAAAATACTTTTCGATGACTTCCTATCACCTAAATAAACAAATTTGACTGTGTTATTTGAGGAGATAACATCTGGCTCCTTCTGGGGATGAAAACCTCCCTGTGAAGTTTCCAAGAACCTAGTAGTTCCAGTCGCCTTTAGCATTAGGCATGGAGTCATCTGGATTATACAACCGATCTTCTGCAAACCTATAACTTTCTTGTAGCCTTTACCATTGGGCTATGGAGTCGTTTGGCCTTTAGAACTGATCCCCTGCAAACCTATAGTCTGTGTTTAGTCCATCTATAGTCTTTACAAAAGATATCTAGATATTGGAAAACTGGATCAAATTTACTTAAAATGGAAATTCAAAAACAGATTCATGAGAATACGAAAAGATCCTTTTTAACAGGTCAATATATTATCTAAATGATCTTCATGTCCTTTATAGTATTCAACAGTTGTAGTAGATCTCCATTGCTTGAGGGAAAATTCGAAATCGCCACCTTGGCAAAACAGGTCATTTTTTACCAAAAATAGACAAGCAAAATGATCTTCTTCATCTCACTGGCACCTCCAAAATTGAAACAGAACCTTAATAATCATGCCCTTAATTATTATCTAACATTAGAAACCATCCTCGAGATGTTTGGATCCACAAAAGTCAAATCTGTGCAAAAAGAATACCATTATGCCCTTCTCTGTTCTTTCAGTGGCTAAAAAGCCAAAATTCTAACCCGTAATCCACCGAAAGCTCTTCTTTCGGTGGCTAAGGACAGTTGTGAAAGCACACCTAAGCCACCGAAAGTTCTGTTTTGAAACTAATATTCAAAATTGCAAAATGCATTTTCTCCCAGCTTTGTGATCTTCAAGGCTGCTCCTTTGGGCTTCTACAGCTTGAGCAAGGTTCTCTGCCTATAATGTAAATGAGACAATCCAGGCCAAAATTTGAGATATATGACTGCATATTTTTATCCAACAGAACATTTGTGGGCTTAATGTCTCCATGTATATATTTACGAGGACTGCATTCATGCATATAAGACAAATCGAATGTGGTTCACTTAGCAATTTTATCCCACGTGCCCATGACAGAGGTGTAACTGAATGACCATCTCTACCATGCAATACAATTTCCAAGATTTAATTAGGGATAGAGTAACAGATCTAAAACTTCTCATCAACTACCTATAATAGGTTTTTTCCATTTCTCTATGCTTGTCCCCTGTAGGTTATATTCAGGCAGAAAAACCCAATCCTGTAGCTGCCACAAATGAAATGTTGATCCAATGTTTTTCCCTTGACACCTGCAAATGTTCAACAGTAGCTTTTTTTTCATATTGGTGTATTAATAAGACATGGACCTCCATGTTTTCAAAGCTGTAGTGACCAGGATTTCATTTAAACTACCATGAATTAAAACAGAGCAGAAATTTTGAAATTTACTCAATTTTTGCATAAAGAATCTGATATTACAATAAATAAAATTTATTAACAATTTCATTCTAAAGATTCATAACTAACCTTAATCTAATGTTGCCTCCTTAGCTTGAATCTGCTCTTCCTCTGCTCTTCCGCCGCTTGCTCCCGAAGACACCCCAAAACCAGCCACCCTACCGACCAGTACGCCTGGCCCTAGGACATCTATGGACGTCCTAGCCCTCCGAGCCCAAAACCCCCCAGCCCCGGTGCACTGTAAATCCCACTGTCCACAAACTCTGTCCCAATGCTTCCAAAAATCTCCCTCCTCTCGAATGCATGAATGAATCCCCCAAAAAATGAATCCTCCTCCTTCCCTTATGCCTCCTTCACCGCCCTCGCACCTTTACTCCTCACCAAACCCCTTATCCATACATTTATTTCTCTTTAATGGTCTTATCCTTTACTT
>SNQJ01S0075531.1:18749-55764 GCA_010110895.2 Picea sitchensis
AATCAAGGAGTTAATCATACTTCAGCTAAGTATAACCAAAATAATTAATTAATAACTTGTAATCAATTAAGGTTATATAATAATTAATTATAATTTAGCTAATGTTTAGGATTATTTATGAAATTATTCACAGTAATAAGAAAAGGGTCATTACAAAAGCTGGCACCTATATCATGGATCTGTTGAAGTTGAGACACGGTTGGCCGAAACCAATCTTGCAAATTAAATATGCCCACTGTTGCTTTATTCATGACCTGGAATCTCTATCTTACTTCACAGATCTATGATAATCTATAAACAAAGAAAAACATAACCATACTCATGTTACCCAGTCATATATCTCCCAATATCGACAGCAACAGGTCATAAATCTTTTTTATGATGTCAAATTTTATCAGAAAGAGGCAATACAATGACATCAACAGGTAACCAACATTTTCCCAAAGCAGAGGAGGTGCCCTCCTACTATTCCTTACTCTGGATCTAGCTATTGGCTTCATCATTTCCTGGGTTGTCGATTTGCTTAACGTAAGACACCCAAACCATTACAACTTGGCACATGGCTTTATTCACAGCTAGACTCATAACTAAAAAGAATCTCCAACCATGCTTGATGGCGAGCTTATTCTCTACCTATTCCTACTCTTAACCAGTAAAAACATTCTCATCATGTGACATCATGCTTCCAATGAAGCCATGATAACATCATACTAATTACAAGAATCCTTTGCATGCAGATAAAATTCATAGAAAACATCATTATGTGTAGCAGAATTTCAACTTGCAATACATACTTACAATCACCATCTACTTTAATTCCAAAAATTTCACAACTAAAGACTTTCGTAAAAAACATCTCCATGTAGATGGCCACTAGATCATAGAAAGAAGAAATAGATTGATAACCAAAAACAGTTAACTTTGCTTGTTGTTCAAGAATTTCTTCAACCTCTAATATATAGTTGATGTGAACTAGTTCCTGCAAATCTGAAAATAGTTGTGAGCTGATTAGACTGCTAATCCCTTCTTTTTCGATATCTTCTTCGTAGGTGATTTCAATCTTATGTTCATTAGGCGTTATAAACAGAAGAGAATACCTGAAATATTCAGCCAGATTAAACTCATCATATTCAATGTCTTCTTCCAACATGGAATGGATGATTACAACATGATGTTGTTCCTTTATGGGCAAAGAAAAAGGCTCGTCAAAATCAGATTCATAAATGTCATATATTGGTTGACTGTTGCTCAAGTCAACATTATTTGATGTAGAAATCTGCTCTTCTCCATATGCATACTTATCAAAAATAGGTGAACAGAAAACTTATGTATCTTGCAAAGAAAGACAAGCAATCTTCAGATTCTTCTCTCCAATCACAAGTGAAAACATATCATAGGCAACCTCTTGAAAAAGTTCAGAAAAATCTCCTTCTCTAATTGTTTCTTCATGCAAATCAAAGGCAGCAGGTGCAACATAGATAAGGTTTGAAGCATCTACAACTATGTAATTCCCATTATAATCATTTGTATCATGAAGATCTTCCTTAACAACATAATTTTCATCTTGACAAACAGAAGAAAAGACCACTTCCTGCTGAACATGCTTTTTAAATTCATCACAGCAATCTTCAAAGAGACTTTCAGCTGGAAATTCATCTTTACAAAACAAATGGAAAGCATAATGAAAACTTACCAATGAGTGAATGCTTGAAGCTGGAAGATATATGCACCAATCAAGGGTTGCTCCCTTCAAAGAATATATGAAAAGCTTGATCTTGACATCTTCATGCACAATTTGATGTTCATGAACAAACTCATGGAAATCTAACATATGTTCAGTCGGAACCTCCCAATATGCTCCTTTAAATGTAGGAAGAATACCTTCCCATTCATCTCTACTAGGTACTGGATTAGGGAAACCAACAATCTTGGAAAAATCACAGAAGGCATACATTTTCACTAAGATCTTGTTCATTTCATACCAGTAGAGTCGCCAATAGATTTCTGAATAATGGAGTCGCCACTGAATCCGTCCTTCATGGAGTCGCCAGATAGATGATTACAACTGAAAATATGTCTAGACTTTTTCTATCATCAAAGTTGGATCTTGTTGTGTCCCAAGGAAGTTGAGTTTCAAACTCCTTTCCCTGGCAACGGTGCCAATTTGTTATAACTCCAGCAAACTCTCCTCGGTTGTATCTCAGAGATGTCTGGTAACTTACTAATTTCTCAATGTTTTAATCGAATGGATCGATATGGATGACTCAATAAAATCTCACACACTCTAGACATATATGAAAACTTTCAAAAATATAAGGCTTTCAACCAAAGGTGTTCAGAAGGTTTAATAAACAGTGAAAGTATGGAGAATACCTATAATACTAGCAGAAACATATACACAAATTACATATGAATGGCCAGATAAAATAAGTGAAGTACTTGCAGATTATATGTTTATGGATGTAATGACAAGTTGATAGTTATCATACATCAGATACACAATAAACAACGAACATAATATTCAAATACAAGTAAGATAAGAGAGAATATGAAAGTCTGAACACAGATGGCAAAAGAAGCTTATGTCTAATATATATTCATAAATCTAAAGAATACAATAGTAATGGTCAATTCCCCATAGTCGAACCCCATGAGTCTATAAAATTGATAGTCTTTATAGCCTTTACAAGCAGTTTCAGATCCTCAAAATATGGATCTAATAACCTCTTCTCCTATCTGAAATTCGAATTTGTCAGGTGGCTGGAAAAGACAGAAATTTCTAGAAATATATTGCCCAAAGATTGACCCATATCACTCAAAACAAAATTGTTGTATACAAAATTAAAGAGATTTTTGTATATTGGTTTGTTTTGAGAAAAAACCTCTCGATTCTTTGATATTTGTTTTCATTTTCCCGAGATCTGCATTTCAAAAACATGTGTCAAACAGGGAAATTTTGAGATCCGAAAATTAGGGCTTAGAGATGAATTCTATTCTCCCAATATATGACACCTGTAGGAAAAATGAGAGATGTTATTGTTCTTTGACATGTTAGAAACAAAAAACTCCGCCTGTTTGTCAAAATGATTCTCCAGTCGCTTAGAATCATCATTTGAAAATGATGACTCGGCGTAGTAAAAACATCATTTTCTGCACTTTCGGTGGCTTAGAAGCCCTTTTGGGAAAGTGCTTAGCCACCAAAACCTGAGTTTTGATTTTTTTGAAGGAAAAAACAAATCAAATGTTTTTTCAAACTTTATTACAAACATAAGGCTCTCAAAAATGAACCTTAAAAAATTTAGAAAAGTATTTTTCGATGACTTCCTATCACCTAAATAAACAAATTTGACTTTGTTATTTGAGGAGATAACATGTTATACTCCCAAACTTGAGTTCAAATAACTCTTTCATTTTCTTGTCATAGTATCTCTTAGTCAAGAATTTCTTCTCAAAATACTTCTTGAATTCCCTCCAAGTAACACTTTTCTCTTTAATGTGTTGCACCTACACAAGCTAATCCCACCACATGGATGCCTTTCCCTTGAGTTGATAGATGGAAATTCTACCTTCTGCATGAGAAGAAAAATTATGCAATTGAAAATACTTTCTCATGCCCAACAACCATGTCTCTGCATCTTCACCCTTCTTATGTTCACCATCAAATGTAGGAGGTTTGATTTTGTTCATTTCTACACGCAACTCATCCACCCCAGACCTCTTATGCTTTCTGACAGGGGATGGACTCGATCTATTGTATGATATATTATTGGAATGCCTTGGGGAGTGGTGGTGATGTCTACTAACACTTATTGCTCTTTTTTTCTCATCAGAAGGCCTATGACTTTCTGATTTGCTTGAGCCAATCTCCTTATCCAATTTCTTTTCTATTATGTTCAAGCTCTGCAATAACTTCATGTTGAATTCCTCTTGATGCTCCTTGGATCTCATAAGCCTTTAATTATCATATTTATGGCTTTGGACATCCCTCTGCAAATTTTTAATGTTCTCTACCATATTCATGTTTTCATCCCTTCCTTCTCCATGTCCATTGGAGTTTGTTCCTTCAATGCTCAAATGGGCATCCACCCCTCTGATCTCATCTTCATGACTATAAGTACCCTGTGCCTCTTCCATTCCTATGGACTCTATGTTGATATTGATCTAATCTAGTTTTTGTTAATTTTGCAAAATGTGCAGCCAACAAAACTTTGTGAGGCTCACTATTTCAACAATTTCATGAAAAAAAACATGAACCATTTTGGTTCAATAATATATCAGACCTTTTCTTCTGATTTATTGGAAAATGGAATGCCCAGATCAATTTTTTGGGTGGATATTTGGATTCCACTTTCCAACACCTTTCCAACGCCTTCTCCCATGCTCAATTATGAGTCTCGAGCAGAAAGTTATGGTTATTTGAAAATTGCCCATTAACTTTTATGTTCACACTTCAACTAGGCGCAATTATGCGTTGTAATTATGCATTTTTGCACCTACTCTATTGGGTTTTTCGTAGGATATCAATTGGGTTTCCTCATATACATATTATGGACATTATTTCCAATTTTTAGCTCATTCAGGGTTTTGGGCTGCTAGTTACAGCCTGCTGAAGTTCTAGGTCAATTTGTGTTTTTGGTCTAGAATGCTACATGTACCTTCTTTTCCATATTAAACATATTTAACATGCCCAGAAATTTAATTCAACTCTAGTAATGTCTTCTATGGTTCAATAGCTTTCCATTAACTACTCATGCCCCTCAATCAGGTTCTAGAGCAGAAAGTTATGGCTCTTTGAAGTTAGATGGGTCTTAAAATTTACCCTTCATTGTTTGCGTTGTAACTTTCTCATAAAAGCTTCGTTTGACGAACAGTTTAAACCATTAGAAGGATCTCCCTTAGTTCTTTTATTTGATATGTAGAGACATAGTGTGCCTTGGCACACTCTGTGTTAGTGTCAGAAGTCACCCCTGGATTGCAGCAGGAGCAGAGCCCGACGCCCATCAATTTATGTCACGATTTGTTTAATGGGGTGATCAAATGGAAGTTAACTCACAACGATGTGGTTCTAACTCCGAAACTAGGCCAAGCATGCATGGGAAAGTGAGGTCTTAGATAACTTCAGACAGTGAGTTGTAGTAAGGGTGAGTAGGGGGGAGACTTATATCAGAGAGATGTTAAATTCTGTCGTAAACATCGGGTTCCTAATAGACTGTAGAAGAAGACATCTAAATGCAAGATCTTCTTACATTCAAACACCGAAAACTGGAGAAAACAATAATGCCACAATAAATCTTTTATCACAGCATAATTGCCATAATTCATGCGAATCAGTCGATCATGAACTCCCTCAGTATGAGATGAAAGCTAGATGAAATAAGGAAACTGCCTTTCATTAAACAAGAAGTCTTACATACAGATGCATAACCCAGGAACTAGGGTGTTTGATAAAACTTTACAATCGGGAGCTTCACTCTACCATTGATAGATACAAAATATTAAGACTGAGTTTATATGCTCAAGAAAATTCGCCTCACAGAGGCATGTTCAGTCATCCAAAGTATGGTGTCCCTTCAGCCAAATTCAGACGGATAATCCCTGTCAGATGCCACCTTTACTGCGCATGGTTCCTGCACGAAGGGTAGCTGAGCCATTAAGCGCTGAGATAGCATGTGCAGACCTCCCTGTCTGGTTGAGGACTTCGGCATAGTTTCTTTGTAACAATCGGCACGCAGGACCTCTTCGAGCAGACCACTTGCCAGACTTTCCATTACTCACACTTAATGAATGAAAGGAGGCTTCAACCACCCGTCCTCATCTTCATTTACTCTGAGCGAACACCAGGATCAAGGGCACATCAGATGGTGCATGGAGATCACGATGATCCCCTCTGCTACTGAACTCAGCACCTTTGGCCTTATTTACATAGCTTCATTATTTCCCCAAGTGACCACGGGTTGTGACCATGTGCTTATTCCCAAGGCGCTTTCGGCATTCGCAAATGGGGGGGAGCTAATCCCTGCTTTTTGAAATCACGATGAGAGAAATGTTGAGATGGCTCAATCTGGTGCCATGCGTCCCTCTGAGATCTGGTGGCCCTGAATCCACTCGGCAATACTGTGGGCCCGGGTCCTAGACACTCCCGACACCTCGCACATCTGGATACAACAGAGCTAATCTTCACGCCTTGAAATCACAAGGGGCGAAATGGAAAGGAACCTAATCGCACGCCAGGTGTCTCCTGTGGATGAACGGCTGAGTTTTCTTCGTGATACTGCAGGCCCGACTTTGGGTGTTTTCGGTGCTTTCAGGGTTCGGGGTTTCGCGATGTAGAACAACATAGAATCCTCACCCCTTGAACTCCCGAATGTTGAATCGCCGACGTGACTAGATCTCATGCCACGCATCTTTTGGATGGATGGCTGCTATCTTTCCTGCATGCAGTATAGGCGCTATCCATCGCACCTAATCTTGGCACAACTCTGCCACCAGCGATTTCCCGCCGACCGTTGATCTGCCCATATGGACGGATCTGGACCGTTGACACCATAATTTTTCCCGCTCGCTTGATTTTAAATCCGAACAGGACTTCTTCTATGTGTTGCGCTTGGGCGCTCCTCGTGCACCTGTAGACTTGGACATCCCGATGCCGAAGACAAGTAATGTTGCTAACATTAGGCTCCATGGGGGATAGAGTCGTCCCTGTGATGCTCTAAGGACTCATTTTGCAGTTCCAGTGCCTTGTTGTTTGGTTATGGAGTCATTTACTAAGCCAAAACAATAAGAGTAAACACAAAGAACCAAAAGGACAATATTTACAATACATAGGAGCCACCGGAGGCTCAGACAAAACATTTTTTAAGAAAATGCCCATTTACTGGGCTGTTAAAAAATTCTTTGCCTTCCAAATCTTGTAGCCGATATGTGTTATTTGAGAAGACTTCAGAGATTCTAAAAGGCCCGATCCACAAGGATTCAAATTTGTCATGTTTACCCTTATCTTTCTTAGGAGCATCCCATTTCAGTACCAGGTCCCCTATCTGGAACTCCTCCTTGTTGGCTTTCTTATCAAAAACCTGCTTGATCCTTTGTTGACGGTCCTGAATTCTGATCATTGCCTGCTCTCTGGCCTGTTGGACTTCTATCAGCTGATGAACTCTTCGGATCATATCATTGGGCTCTTCTTGATAATCCTGGAAGAATTTCTCTACGGGAATGGCCAGCTGAGAAGGGAAAATGGCTTCTGCTCCGTAAACTAACTGGAAAGGGGAGATGCCTATAGATCTCTTTGTGGTCACCCGATCAGCCCATAGAGCGAATTTCAGCTTCGATTTTCAAGCCTTTTTGTTGTCCTCCAGTAACCTTTTGATGATCCTCATTAGGATTTTGTTGGAGGATTCTGCTAAACCATTTCCCTGGGGATAATATGGGGTGGTGTGAATGAGCTTGATCTCGAATTGTTCGCAGAACCTGACTAATGGATCAGCCTTGAAAGAGGCTGCGTTATCAGTAACAATCTTTCTTGGGCAGCTGAACCTTACGACGAGGTCTTCCATGAATCCAATGATTACCTTGTGGGAAGTGCTCTTGGTGGGGATAGCTTCAATCCACTTAGTAAAGAAATTTGTGGCAGTCAGGATCCATATGTGCTGCCCGCTGGAAGCCGGGTGGATTTCTCCAATAAAATCTAGGCCCCATTGCTGGAAATGTCCCGAAACAACTATCGGCTTTAAAGGCAGAGACTTGAGTTGTTGCTTTCCTGAAAATATTTGGCATGGGATACAGGTCCTAACTCTTCTATGGACATCAGTGAACAAGGTGGGCCAGTAGTACCCAGCTCTGAGAATTTTGTGAGTTTTGGTCTTCCAGAAATGGTGCCCTCCACATAGGCCACTGTGAAATTCGACCATGATCCTGTCAGCCTCTTGCGGATCTATGCATTTTAAAATCACTCCCAGGGGGTCTTTCCAGTATAAAATTTGATCGATAAGGCAATACCTAACTGCCTTGAGCTTCATATCTCTTTCTTTATTTCTTTGCGGGCCATCTGGGGGCCGCAACTCCTACAGAAAATATATGACATCCTTATACCAAGGACATCGAGCCAACAAGGGTCCTCTTTGAGGGTTTATTTTAGACAGCTGACCCCACTGAATTCTTGAGCATTCGTTCATGAAACTTATCCCCAAATCTTGGCAATTGGCTTCAGCCAGCAACTTGGCTAAGCCTTGACCTTTGATCAATTTGGTAGGCCTTATTTCCAGATCAAATTCCAGGATCTTGGCTATCCATTTACTCCTCTTCCCATCAATGTCAGGTTGTATGAGGATGTCCTTCACATAGGCTGAAGGAACGTATGCAATCACCTTTGAGTGTAGGACATAGATCCTGAAATATTTGAGGGCTTTCAATAAGGCATAGGCCTGCTTCTCCATGATTTCATATCTGACCTCAGCATCTCGTAATAACTTGCTAAAGAAGGCAATGGGTTTCTCTCACCCTTCCTCATTTCTCTGCAACAAGACCGCTACTACTGTATCAAAAGAGGTGAAAGAGAAAATTAGGAAATCTTTCGAATAGTCAGGACTGATCAGCACTGGTGCTTCAGTCAATGATTTTTTTATTTGGACAAAAGATTCCCTGGGTTCAGCATTCCATTTCCCTTCATTTCCCTTCTTGAGCATGGTTGTGATGTGCTTCACCAGCTCAGCAAAATTCAAGATGAATCTCCTCAAAAAATTAATCTTCCCCAGAAAGGCCTGAGCTTCCTTCTTAGATCCGGGAAGTGACAGGGTCCAAATTGCCTCCACTCTACTAGGATCAATCCTCACTCCTTCCGCTGATACTATATGGCCTAACAGATTTCCCTCCTCCATAGCAAATAAAGATTTCTTGGGATTTAGGGAAAGGCTGAACCTCCAACACTTCTAAAAAACCTTTCTCAGGTGATAGCAGTGCTCTTTGTCAGACCTGGAGAAAATCGTTATGTCATCCAGATAGATCACCACAAACCTATCTTTATCCCCGATGAAGGCTATGTCCATGGCTCACTGAAATGTCGCTCCTGCATTCATCAGTCCAAATGGAATTTTCGCGTACATGAATGTGCCCCAAGGAGTGGTGAAGGCCATTTTTTCTCTATCCTCGGGCATGACCGATATCTGATTATAACCAGAAAAACCATCGATCATGGAAATCCTAGATGCACCGTTTACCCTCTGAAATATGTGTTCCATGTTGGGCAGAGGATAATTGTCTTTCTTCGAGCTCCTGTTCAGGTTCCTGAAGTTGACACAAAGCCTAATTTATCCACTTTTCTTCCTTACCAGAACCAAATTGGCCACCCATTCGGAATATCTCAGGGGGACGATGATCTGGGCCTCCAACAACTTATTTACTTCTTTCTCCATAACAGGCAGCAACATGGGATTTATCTGTCTTAGATTCTGCCTAAATGGCTTAGCCTCTTCCTTCAGTGGGATCTTGTGTTCAACGATGGACGTGTCATATGTATTGAGGTCTTCATAGGTCCATGCAAACACATCAGCAAATTCTTTTAGCAACTCAGTATATTCGGCCCTCTGTTCTGTGGTCAAACTGCTTGACAGCTTGACAAACTTAGGCTCCTCCGGTGTGCCAATGTTGCACTCGACTGTGTCAGCACCTTCACCTGAAACTCTACTCTTCACTACCACATCATTTCCATCGAAAAATCTTTCTAAAGGAATAAGTCCCCTCGGAATGTGATTGCTAGGCAGCTGAATAATCTGGTGGTTAGCAATTTTATTTAAAAACACCTCGAGGTGAGGGTTGTCTTCTGTATCAGGATCCTGATCAATGTGCAATGCAGAAAATTCATCAACAGATTGGAGAAACTTCTTGATTTTTAGATCATCCTCGAATACCTTCCAATGCTTGACATTGTCTGGTACAGAGGGCATATATTTTATCTCAACATCATATTTGGCCATAGACGGCTGAGGGACCTTGAACTGGCTAGCTGAAATAGCTAAAGAATCGGCCACAGCATTATCGTCCCTTGGAATAAAAGAGATGTTGAAGGCTGAGAAGATATTGTCAATCAGGTCCCATACCTTGTTCTTGTAACTCTTGAGCTAAGGATGCTTGGCCTGATAAGCGTTTATGATCTGTTGGACCACCAACTCTGCATCTCCGAACACTGCTACCTCCTAAATTCCCATTTCCCTTGCAGCTCTCAATCCTGGAACAAGGGCTTCATACTCTGCCACATTGTTGGTGGTTTCAAATTCCAGCTTATATGACAGGGACATGGTTTCCTGAGAAGGGAACACAAAAAACACCCTAGCGCCAGCGCCTTCCCCGGAACAGGCTCCATCAAAAAACATTTTCCAGACAGGAATGATGGAGGGAGGAAACTCATGATGAGTGGTGGGCTTCTCTCTAAGTTTAAGAGGGGGCTCGGGAGTGTGAGTGAGTTGTAGTAAACTGGAACCTAAATCAGTGTTTAAGGCAAAAATAGGATGGTTGGTAGGATTGGCTTCATCATTGATTATATAGGCCAATTGGTCTTCCCTATATAGCCTCCTATGTTCTCCTCCAAATACTAGGATAGTAGAATATGTGAGGTCCATATACAAAGTTCCCCCCAGTCTTTTTATCCAAGCTCTTGATAACAACATACTAAACTTGGGGGGGACATCAGCCACTACAATATCCATGACCACACTTTTCATGGGCAACTGAAACAAGGTCACGACCAGGTCTTTGATAACCCCGAGACATTGAACTTTCCTGGAGTCGAAGGAATAGAGGTCATGATAGGCTCGGGTGACTTCTATCCCTAACTCTTCCATGACAGTTTTGGGCATGAGGTTGTGAGAAGCCCTTGAATCCATCAAGCAGTTGTGGAGTTCCTTATCATGTATGTTCAAGGAAGTGTAGAAGAGAGGGGATGAGTCATTCCTGTCTTCTACCATAGAACCTAGAATAACTGCAGGCTTTTCATCTTGCAAATTGATGGAGTCTGTGGGAAGGCTTGAGACCTTAGACTGTAAAAGATTAGAGAAGCGTTTCTTGAACCCTTCATGTTTAATCAATTTGGTTAGGGGCACAGGGATTCTAATTTTTTGAATTTCATGCTCGAAATTAAAAGAAGATGCAAGCTTTGGAATTTCTCTTATTTCGGGAACATGACTCTGGATTATGGGAGGGAGGGTTTGGTGCTTCTTACCTCTGTGACTATCTTCTACTTAATTGGCAGGTTTCTCTATCCTAGTGGACTGCTCAGGAACGTCAGGCGCTATAGTCCTTTTCTTGGACCTCAGGTCATACCTGCCTTGGCGGCCACTAGTCTTGCCTTCCTTTCTTAGCTCATTTAGCTGATTGTCCACAAGAGACTCCTTGTATGCTGATTGAGTGAGATGAGGAAAAGGAGGAGTGTCTCTGAAGCAGTGGATTTCAGGATCAAGCTCATATGTTTCCCCTTATTCCCCCTCGGCCACAAAATTGTTTTGGAAAGGGGCCTGGATTTTCTGGTCTTCTCTGTCTCTTCCCCTCTCTCTCTGCACATTCAGGGGAGTAAAATTGTTTGGCCTCCTAAAACCTCCTTTGTTTTTGGCGTTCTAAGGGCCCTTGTATGCTTTCCTCCCCTCGACTTTCATTCTCTCCATCTCTACAGACAGAGACTTCACCATCTTGGTCAGTTCATCCACTTGAGGGTGGGGCACCGATGATCCAGAAGTTGAGGTTTTCGACCTTCCCTTTCTTTTGTCTGCGTCGGCATTTCTCCTCAGTCTACCAGCTACTAATACATTGGATTCCACCTCTATGGCTGCATCTTGCATTTGATCTAAGGAGGTGGCTCTTCTTTCTCTCAACAAAATACAGAAATCAAGGCCAAACGCACTAGCATAAAAAAATTTGGCCGAGGCTTCTGAGGGTTTTATTTTGGCAGGAATCTTGTTATACATCTTATTGAATCTTTTGGAGAAGTCAGAGACAGACTCTCCATCCATCTTCTTCAAAGATCCGAACTCTATCATGTAATACATGAAATCTTTCCTATCGCCCCACTGCCTCAGGAAAGCACTATCCAGGGCTTCGATCCCAACAATAGATCCTGGAGCCAATCCTATGAACCATTTCCTCACCTCGCCATCCAGGCTCTGGACGAAGACTCTCATCCAAACATCTTCATCCTCAATGTTGAGGTTGTCTACATAACTGTAGAAAGCAGCCAAGTGCTCTTCAGCAATTACATCCCCTTCCTCAGTGAACTTGGGCATGTATTTCAAGTAATCTCCAGCAGGGAGAGGATTCATCGGATGAGGTAGGATTAAGGGGGCATATCTGGCAGCGACTATGGAATCCATTCTATTCAGAGGGGGATTAGCACCATCCATACGAATATTAGGTGGAGGAGAAGGAGTTCGCGAAGGGGCTACTGGGAGTGAGTCTCAGAGTGGAGTGGGAAACAAGAGGGGATTTAAGGAGAAGGCTAATGAGCTCAAGTCAGCAGGTGCTCCTCTTTGTGCAGGAGTGGGGAAATCTTTTGTGGTCCTGGGTCTATGCCAAGGTACAGCTTCAGAGGAGAGGGGAGTGACAAGGATTTCTCCCTCCAATCCCGGACTAGGAGGGGAAAACTCAACAAGAACACTCCCAAAATTCAGGAAACGAGAAACCTCTGAAGGAGGTCTATTAAGAAACTGAGGAGGAGAAAATGGAGTTCTTACAGAAGGAGATGACAGATTACATGTTTCGACGGTGGTAGCTTCTTCTTTGGAAGCCTTTCCTTTTCTGAGAACCACCTCTGGGTCAGTTCCAGGTGTAGCTAGAGGCAGCTGTGGATGAGACCATGTGTGTCTACCTCTGAAAGCCACAATTAACTCAGCAGGTTCTCCTCAGTGGAGTCATCACAATGGAGTCTCCAGGTGCACAGTAGCAATATTCAAAGGCTCTGATACCTGATGCACCTTCAGAATCAGAGGCTCAATGTCATTCAATCTCGGGGAAAATTTTCAACCTCGTCCCTGGAAACGGCGCCAGAAATGTTAGCGTCAGAAGTCACCCCTGGATTGCAGTAGGAGCAGAGATCGACGCCCATTAGTTTATGTCATGATTTGTTTAATGGGGTGATCAAACGGAAGTTAACTCACAACGATGTGGTTCTAACTCTGAAACTAGGCCAAGCATGCATGGGCAAGTGAGGTCTTAGATAAATTCAGACAATGAGTTGTAGTAAGGGTGAGTAGGGGGAAGACTTATATCAGAGAGATGCTAAAGTCTATCGTAAACATCAGGTTCCTAAAAGACTGTAGAAGAAGACATCTAAATTCAAGATCTTCTTACATTCAAACGCAGAAAACCGGAGAAAACAATAATGCCACAATAAATCCTTTATCACAGCATAATTTCCATAATTCGTGCGAATCAGTCGATCACAAACTCCCTCGGTATGAGATGAAAACTAGATGAAATAAGGAAACTGCCTTTCATTAAAAAAGAAGTCTTACATACAGATGCATAACCCAGGAACTAGGGTGTTTGCTAAAACTTTACAATCGGGAGCTTCTCTCTACCATCGATAGATACAAAATATGAAGACTGAGTTTATATACTCAAGAAAATTCGCCTCACAGAGGCATGTTCAGTCATCCAAAGTATGGTGTCCCTTCAGCCAAATTCGGACGGATAATCCCTGTCAGCCGCCACCTTTACTGCGCATGGCTCCTGCAAGGAGGGTAGCTGAGCCATTAAGCGCTGAGCTAGCATGTGCAGACCTCCCTGTCTGGTCGAGGACTTTGGCATAGTTTCTTTGGAACAGTCGGCACGCAGGACCTCTTCGAGCAGACCACTTGCCAGACTTTCCATTACTCACACTTAATGAATGAAGGGAGGCTTCAACCACCCGTCCTCATCTTCATTTACTCTGATCGAACACTAGGATCGAGGGCGCATCAGATGGTGCATGGAGATCGCGATGATCCCCTCTGCTACTGAACTTGGTGCCTTTGGCCTTCTTTACATAGCTTCATTCATTCCCCAAGTGACCACGGGCTATGACCATGTGCTTATTCCCAAGGCGCTTTCGGCGTTCGCGAATGGGGGGGAACTAATCCCTGCTTTTTGAAATCGCGATGAGCAAAACGCCGAGATGGCTCAATCTAGTGCCACGCGTCCCTCTAAAATCTGGCGGCCCTGAATCCACTTGGCGATAATATGGGGCCGGGTCCTGGACACTCCCAGCACCTCGCGCATCAGGATACAACGGAGTTGATCTTCGCGCCTTGAAATCGCGAGGGGAGAAACGACGAGGAACCTAATCATGCACCAGGTGTCTCCTGTGGATGAACGGCTGAGGTTGCTTGATGATACTACGGGCCCGAATTTGGGAACTTTCAGCGCTTTTGGGGTTCGGGTTTTTGATATGTAGAACAACATAGAATCCTCACCTCTTAAACTCTCGAGTGTCGAATCGTCGACACGACTAGATCTCACGCCACGCATCTTTTGGATGGACAGCTGCTATCTTTCCTGCATGCAGTATAGGCGCTATCCATCGCGCCTAATCTTGGTGCAACTCTGCCACCAGCGATTTCTTGTCGACCATTGATCTGCCCATATGGACGGATCCGGACCGTTGACACCATAATTTTGCCCACTCGCTTGATTTTAAATCCGAACAGGACTTCTCTATGCACTGCGCTTGGGCGCTTCTCGTGCACCTGCAGACCTGGATATCCCAATGTCGAAGAAAAGTAATGTTGCTAACACTCTGTTCTCGTGGTTTTTGAGTAGCTAAAAACGTTGTTAAGGCCCTCAAAAACGCGCTACAAAAAAATGACGTTCGAATAGTATAAAATGTCGTGGAAATTCGTTGGTTTTCTGTTGTTCTTCACCATCCAAACGACTTTGCATGTACAAATTTCAACCTATACACCCATATTTAGTATGTCCAGCCACACCACAAGGTAAATCATGTTTCACGCACCTATAACCATTGTGCATCACTTCTCTGTCGCGCCAATAATTGCGCACTACTTTTGTGTCGCATGCCTATATCCACCGCACACAGTTTTGGTTCTTGAACTATTACCTATTATGCGCAGTTTTTGTATTCACGCATTGATATTAGCACGCATTTCACTCTACGTGTTGCACCATGCCAAATTTTAGTACGCCCCCACCACGCACCAATACTTTATGTGCACCATTAACTAAACTTTCATGCGACAGCATATACTCGTATTGTGTGTGCACCAACCAAACTCCTTTGCGCTCTGCCAATACTGTGCACACCTCACGTGTTATTATTGTGTGTGTGCACACTACGCATTGTTAAATTTTTTGTGTGCACCCGCACACCAACATCTTTCTGTGTGGTGGAAAAAGTTAGCGTGCGCATCCACACACTAACATTTTTCTACGCGGTGCCCAAATTTAGCGCACGCATCAACACACTAACATTTTTCCGCGTGGTGCCCAAATTTAGCACACGCACCAGCATGCCAACATTTTCCGCGCGGCACCAAAATTTACATATCCCAATATTTTTACGGTGCATCATGCATTTTTAGTGCGCCCACCTGCGCACATACATTTTTATGCGCATCAATTCCACGTGAACTCCGCTGCAAAAATTGGGGTTTTTTCTAACTTTTTCCCCAATTCTTCCATAGATATTCTGCAACTATGAAATTTGTCCAATTTCACCCCGATAACACCAGTTCAACCTCTGTAACAACAAATCACTGTGGGTTGACATTTCTGGAATGAATTTACCCAAAAATCAATTCACAAATTGAGAATTTTAATTACTAATCTCACTCCAACTGTCATGGCTTCACTATAACTTCAAATTCGACCAATTCCAAGTTCGAATTTGATAGAATGGATATTAAATCCATAATGTCTCACCACTTTCCCAAATTTATTCATTTTCTCTTGAATTTAACAACATAAATTGGGGATTTTCCCAATTTCACGTCGTTGTTTCTAAATTTACCATGGACGCTCTGCAACTCGAAATTTGGCCACTTTGAAATAAATCCTCTATGAAATTTCATGTCAACTCAACTTTTTCGGCCCATCTAGGCTCAGTGTTGAAAATTGAAGCTCTGATACCATATTGTAACATCCCCAACCATCCATGTCGGGCCACACTATGCCATAGAACTCATTTTTTCCCTCTACGAAACATAATGTGGCATACCCAGCAACCAACAGAGATATGCCACACACTTTTTTTTTTCAAACTACATGCAATTAAAACATATGCACACTGAACTCTTGTAGAAGCTTTACATGTAAAATGTAAACAGACAAATACATTTTGTAAATGCACGGATTCACACTGAGATAAAAATGAATGCATACATGCAACATATACAAGAAATGCCCATAAATATAACACAATTATAATCACACATAAGATAAACCCATAAAAATAAACACGTAAATAATAATGAAGCATGTAAATTTATCACACAATTGGCACTTATCTTGGTAAGAATGTCACCAACTGCATGCAGAACTTCCACGAACCTCCCATCCTTAGAACACACTGCTCATCACTCTCAATAGTGTGTCACCCTTGAGTTGGGACTCAACTCCACCTGGGTAAAGGGGTTCCTAATCAGGATAATGGTTCATAGAAAACAGGAAAGACTCTGTCACAGGTGCCAACACAAACTAATAGCCTACAGTCCCTCATTCCCCACTTGCCTGTCCCACCCCAGGAAGTGTGCCCCTTCTCTGCTCAATAGTCCTTCGGCTTCCCCACTTCCTTTACGAGCTTCAGCAACAGGCTGGACAAGAAGTCTCAGAGCCTTGTAGCTGCAGCTTAGCACCTTCAGGAAATCAATTCCCAACAATTCTCTCACCTAGAGAAAAATTTATCACAGGCCTGACAACTCGCCTCTTCAAAATCCCACAGGCCTGACAACTCGCCTCTTCAATATCCCACAGGCCTGACAACCCGCTTCTTTAGTCCATCTTCCAAGCTAACCAGCTACCCAAACAAATATGGCTATGGATATCGATTCAAATATAGTGACAGGAAGTATGGAGGATAGATGACTGCGTGAGTGAATGCTCATGGATCATTGATTGGATGACTGAATGATGGAAGGAGTGATGGTCTGAATGATGAAAAAGATGGGAAAATGAACTAAGTCCCAACAATATGTATGCATATTCCCAACTTGACACTTGTCATGTTGGGAACTACTTTGGCCCACTTGTCCCCAACTTTGGAACTTAGGATAAAATAATTATCCATACTTTATGATTTAAGAAATATTAATATAATATTCCTTTTTGGCTTAAGCTCCCTATCTTAGCCCCTTTTCCTTAAATTTTAGCCCCACCATTTCCCTAACTAGTGGATTTTAGTCCCCCATACTCTTTTATCGTGGTTGGTCTGCGCACAGCGGTGAATTTTATATTAATTATGAGATATATACAAAATTAGGCGCACTGGCCTTTAACATATAGGCTCTCCAGCCTAATCAAAACATAAGCATCCTTGCTTATAATAACTAGCTCACCAGCCTATAAAACACATCATACACCCAAAGGCTCCCTGGCCTCAAATTTGTGCACACTTAAGTTGTTGCACGGGGTATCCTGGAATGTGCACACTTCATCATTTTACTGCACAGTACATGTGTGCACTATGCCATGGAATGTGCCTACAAAATGATATCAATAGCTCACCATCTTAAGTACGTTTTCATTTACCTTTACAATTGGGTTCAGCATAGGGATATTAGAGCAAAAAATAAGTCAGTTTCTTGTACCAAGATTCTTTCCCTGGGGAGACGTATGAAGCTTCACCACACCATAATGTCAATTCATTTTCCCATCTGGGATCTTTATTTACTTGGTTCTGGGCTTCAACTACCAATTTGCATAACCCTTGTCCTTTAACCAATTTAACAGGTTTTATATCTAGATCAAATTCTTGGACTACTTCCATCCAGTTTCCTCTTCTTTCCCCCATCTCATATTGAGTAAATAGAGATCAGACTGCAGGGTGAGGCACGATGACTTTGGTATGGTTCTTAAGGATGTAAGACCTGAAGTGTTTCACTGCTTTGTATACAGCATAAGCCTTCTTGTATATAGCAAGGTAATTCATTTCAACCCCTTGGAGATTATTGCTCTTGAACGATATCGGGGCCTCATTGTTGTCATCGTCCTTCTGAGTCAATACAACAACAAACGATTGGTCGGAGGTGAAAGTATAGAGGAAGAATTTTTTGCTAAAATCGGGACTTCGCAACACTGGGGCTTGAGATATCGCAATCTTAATATTGTTGAAAACCCTTTTCCGTTCACTTTCCCACTTGAATTCAACATCTTTATGTATCATTTTTTGTAAGGGTTTGATAGTTTCAGCGAAATCGGGGGTGAATTTTCTTGCAAAATTGATTTTCCCGAAGAACAATTGCATAGCCTTTTTGTTATGACGTAATGGAATATGAGCTATAGCCTTAATCCTTTCTGGGTCTATGTGAATCCATTCTTGAGATATAATATGACCTAGCAATTTACCTTCCTCGACACCAAAGATAGTTTTCTTAGGGTTTAAGGATATACCATATTTCCTACGCCTTTCAAAAATCTGTGTTAAATGTTGGATGTGATCTTCTTTGTTCTTCAAATACATAGTCACGTCGTTCAAATAGACTACTAGACACTTGTTGATTGGTCCCTGAAATGCTACATCCATGGCCCTTTGGAAGGTCGCCCCTGCATTGATTAACCAAAAGGGCATGTGTTTATAAGCAAAGTTTCCCCACTTGCTTACGAAGATAGTTTTCAAGCGGTCTTCTTCTGAAACTAGAACCTGGTTGTAACCTGAGAAACCGTCCAACAGGGAGAAAATCTCATAGCCAGACAGGGTCTGCAAGAGTTTCTCCATTGTTGGGACTGGTTAGTTGTCCTTTTTAGAAGCTCTGTTGAGGTTTCTAAAATCTATGCATAGGCGCATTTCCCCATAAGTTTTCCTCACGGAAACCAAATTTTCTACCCATGTAGACTGTCTAACGTGGAAGATAATTTTGGAATCTAGTAGTTTCTTTAACTCCTTACACATAAGAGGTTCCAGGGATGGGTGGTACTTTTGGAGCTTCTATTGGAAGGGTTTCACTTCAGGTTTTAATGGGATAGTGTGTTGAATTATGCAAGTATCATAAGTTTTCAGATCTCGGTAGGACCAAGCAAAAACATCTTGATATTGTCTAAAGCGTTTGAGATAGGCCTTCCTTTCCTCTTTAGATATTGTCTTCCTGAGATTTATATTTTTGGGGTTTTCTGAGGTTCTTATATTTATAGTTTCGTGCATGGGACAGGAACTCCCTGTCTTCGCATTCTTTGACCCTTTAAATATTTCCATCAGGTCAAAAAGGTTTTCTAAATTGACTATTCCCTTCGGTATCGTGGGAGACCTTGATTTGTCATTCGGTTGATCTGTCTTAGGATCAGTTTCTATTGATTGTTCCTAGAATACTTCATCGTCAATAGCCAAATCTTTAAAGTTATCACGATTGGTCAAAAAGTTTGTGATCTGTTCATCTCCTTCAAAGACCTTCCAATTAGAAATATTGTTGGGCACCGACGGTTTGTAGAGTAGCTCCATAGTGAACTGGGAGGCTTCATAATCTTCTAGAGGTGATAGCCTTGAGGTAGCGGTGGCCAGAGAGTCAGCAAGAATGTTCTTCATTTTGGGGATCATTGTAATGTTGAAGGCTTCAAAATTCTCTATTATCATGTGCACTTCCTGTTGGTAATTCCTCAGGTGTGGAGAGTTGCAATGTATAGTGTTCCTTACTTGTCTAACGATGATTTTAGAATCTCTGAAAACCTCCAATTATTTAATGTTTAAGTCCATAGATTTATTTATCCCTTGTACTAGAGCTTCCTACTCAGCAGTATTGTTTGTACATTTGAACTTGAGTCTACAGGATAGGAAATGTCATTTTTTGTTTGGATCAATGAGGATGCACCCTGCCCCTAACCCTTCTTGCAATTTGGAACCATCAAAGTATAAGGTCCAAACTTGTGGGAAAAACTTATCGACTTCCTCTTTCTTGTCACTATTTTCTTCTCCTCTTGTTCATTCCATGATTTCTAACGTCGGTTCTTGACAAAAGAGGGTTTCCTCTACCGTCGTCAGCAATTTATCTTGAAAAATCATTTCATAGTTTTGAGTACGAGGGACATTTGATGAGAGGGGGGAGAAATTCCTGAAATCATAGTCACAGGAATAATTTCCTACAATGGGGAAATCTGTCGATGAGGGTTCATTGAGGGTTTCTAATTCAGTGACAGTATGTTTTATATATCTTTCCCTATCGATCCCGGTCATATTCGTGTGTCCCTTTAAAGACAGCCAAAGGTGAGCCCAGTCTGTACTGAAGTATATGTTTAACTTCTCAAACCAATCTCGACTTAATAAGAATCCATAAGCTTCTAGGATATCTACTACAATGATGTCAATTACTTGCACAAATTTAGGGTGTGTCGTTATCCTGGTCATTACATATTTGAGTTCTCCCATGACCTTTACCTAGGTTTTGTCTAGTTGTATTACATGTTTATCTATTTTGAGAGGGACTGTGTTTAATCTTTTGGAAATAGACAATGGCATAACATTGGAGGATGCTTCTGAGTCAACCAAACAATTATGGAGGTTTATGTTGAAGACTTCAAATGTCAAGAAGAACGGTGGGAGAAAACGTTTTCCCTTCTTTTCTTTAGAGTAGGCATTCACAGTTGGTTTATTCCTTTGATCTTTGGGAGTTTGATTTTCTCCTTGGTTAGTGATTGTTGTAGGATTTTCTACTGATCTCAATGCTTGTAACAGAAAATCCTTTTGCTGAGAGATTCTACATATGTTCATGACCGATATGTTTGCTTTCAAATTTTTCAAGTCTTCTACTATTTTGTAGTATATCTTAGGCGATTCTTGGGTATGGATGTTTATAGGATTTCTTTGAGGAACAAAATGTTCTTTCGGGTGATCAAGAGTAGGTCTTCCTCCCGAAGTTGGGGTAGTAGTGAGGTCGTTTGAGACATGTTGACCTCTACTTCTGGTTTGCATAGCCAAGACTTCTACAGGAGGTTCTTAAACTTCAAATAGTTCATCGGAAGGAATTGGTAGGTCAGGATCCCATATCAACCTAGTTGTGTCTTCTGGTGGATCAACTTCTTCCTGATCGAAAATATTCACAGTTGAGCCACGTGATTGTTCGGTTAGGGACACTTCGTCTAGAAATTGGTTGGCCATCAAATTCATGGCATGCACCCATTGAGGGAAGTCTCTTTCAGAGTGATTCTCTTGATGATAGGTACAGAAAGATTCGAATGCTACATTTCTCATATCGATGTTTAAGTTGACTGGGGGTGGTTCAATTTCTTTGAAAGGCATATTTCTTTTTAAAAAGGGATTATAGAGCCCCTGGCCTTGGTTTCCCTTCCCTACATTTCTCTTCATGTATATGATTTTGTTTGACAATTTCTTGACCATGTGTTGTAGGTCTTACATGTCCCCACTTCCCTTTCCAGGACCTTTTTCTATTTGTTTACATGGGGGTCTAGTCAACAGGAGTCCTCTTTTGGGAGGAGGTTGAACTTATTTCTTGACTAATGAGACCTGGCCTTCTTTGCATCCTTTCATTTGGAACTCTATCGTTTTGGATTCTTCAAAATTCTCAGCTAAGGTTGGTTTGGCAGCCCTCTTTACGAACATGGAAATAGAAGTTGGGATAGTGTTAGCATATACTTTGATTTGCAACTCCTGAGTGGGTTTAGCTTCGGGTTGGAATTTGTTCAAGATGGTGGTGAATCTTCTATTGAAGTCTTTGACCTTCTCCTTTGAACTCATGGTGGCGGTGAACAACCCGGCCATCAAATCTCATGTAGTGGTTTCTTCTTTAAATTTATCTAGAAAATCCTTTTGGAACTTCGTCCAACTAATTATGGACCCTACAGGTAAGTTAAAATACCACGTGGAAGTTGAGTTCTCAAAAGTATAGGGGAAAGCATGCATACCATGTCTTCATGTTGAAAATTCATCAGTCTGATAGCTAGTATGAATTTTTTGATATGGTCTTCAGGCCATCCTGAGGTTTCGGGGTCAAACTTAGGGAGTAACATCTTTGGATGTCGGGGAAGGTTATGTACTTGTCCAGGGATGGACAAAGCATATTCGAACAACCAAGGTTGATTATTCTAAGGTCGGTTTCCCTTTTCTTCATTATGGATATTGTTATCTTCCATGTCTTTAGATCCTGAAACTGAACGTTCTCAGTTAAACCCTTCCTCTTCCGAAAAATCATCGGGCTCGGAAAAGTTTTTGGCTGGTGTTTCAGGGATTAGATTAAAAGGATGTTCGATTTTGGTGAGGGAGAAATTTATCAGGTCTTCTACTGTGTGAAAAAAACCCTGGTCGGGGGAATCAACCACTAGTCTTCTTATTTGTTTTCTTCAAGGAAGTAATGGAGCTAAGGTAAATGCACTGATATGTCGGTCGTAAGCTCTTGTGATTCTTTTGAATTGGTTCAATTCCTCGTGAGGAAGAGTGTAAGGTATATCAGGGAACAATTTTTCTTCCTCGTGCTGGAGTGAGTTACTTATTTCAGGAGTACTCAGTGTGTGTGGGTTGTCTTGGGAATGACGAGCCATGTATGTGGGTTGTTTTTTAATCTATAGGTTGTGTAAAATATTTTGTAAAAAATATTGTCATCCATTCATTCTTCAGGCCCTCCTTCTAGCATCATTTATGTTGAGGGTTCCTAAATCACTTTAACTCAATAGTGGGAACCAAACACACCACCGAGGCCCAATTATACTCTACATCTTTTAATGGTGGAATGTTTCTCCAGATCTTACGATTCGGCCAAATAATCGATGGGCTTTATGTTTTCTAGTGAAAGCTTCTCCCTCGATTCAAAAGTTCTCTTTTTTGTATTTTCTCCTATAGGTGGGACCGATACAAGATAAAAGCTGGTATAAACCAACTAGGTAACAAAGTGGGAAAACTTAAATACTGGAGGAGGTTGAGCTTGGGATAACCCTTTCACTCTAGCATGCAGACAATGATTCTCTACCACTGGCCTAGTACTAATACATTAACCTACTGGTGTTTCAATTATTGGTTGGGATATAATTTATCACAAGAAAACATTCACGCAATAAATTATGGCAATAAAAATAGTTTCCTTAACTCTAATCATCAATCACATATTCAACACAACGATTTACTTTTCATCATTAAAGACAAGAACTGTTAAAACATTGAATCAGATAACTTATCAATAGATTTAGAAGCTCTTACTCATTACAGCATCCACTCATGAGATGAAATCAGAAATAATTCTTCTTCACATCCAGTCATACACACTTTTGATAAAAACACAAACTTGTCTCTGGTCCTAAACAAGACTTCTCAATTAAGGCAACTCTGAAATATCTATTTACAAATCCAAAAATGATGGTCTTTGCAACAACCATCGACCTCTTACTAATAGGTCGACCCTCCTACTTATAAAATACTATTAACTAAAAATAAATATTAAATTGTAGCTAATTAAAACAAAACTCACCACATGGTGCTTTATTCTATCAATCTTCAAAGAGTCGTCAAATGATCTCACTTGAGTGGATGACTCTTCTCGTACTCTGACCACTTGATAAAGAGATCCTCGCATTTGTTATCATACGGGAATCTATGTTGTTCCATTAGGGCTAAAATAATCTCTCTTATCTCTATTGCTCATCCTTGATACTTGACTATTATGGCACTTAATTGTTGCAACATGGCTTGAGCTTTGATCGGGTGCTCCATGAACTGTTACACCTGTCCTGGCACCATGTATGCCACCTTTGCTATTTCAAAATCCCATGATGAGTCTTGTCTGGCATGTGATTTGACTATGTCACACAAGTCGACAACGTCACTGGGTGTGCCGAATTCGGGGAGGTCGATGTCTCTCATTGTCTCGTTGATCTTGGTCCATATCTTTCGCACTCAACCCATTTCTATTGGATTTCCTTATGAGGTTCTTGAGCCATTTTTTCCAAATATTCGGTCAATTTCTTTATGCAGTCGAGGTTGCTTTCCTTTAACACTTGGATGCCATGCTCTTCGGCGTCTCGACCCTATTGAACCATGTTGATATAGTTGATCATTTCCATGGCTTGGTGTGCTTTCTCATACCACCTGTCTATATCCTTGCATGTGGCCAATGACATGAGGGTTTCTTCTTTAAGCTCATCCATCCTTGTACTGAATAGGTGTCGTTCATCTATAAATTTGATGTAGGCCTCTTTCGCTCCTTAGGAACACCATCGCCTATGTGGTGTCCTGGTAAATTTCGCCAAGTGGCACAAATGTTCCAATTCCTTAATAGCAACATCCATCTCCTCTTCATCCATTTTCTTTCTGTCTAGGGTGGCATCTGTGATTTCCATCCCTAGGACGATAATTTAAAATTTCTTGGCATGCTCTGTGTTGATCAGATTTTCCTCTGTGGTGATGAGTATGGAGCAATATAGAGTGATCCTCCTCTTCTTGGTGGTTCTCTACATGATAGCTTTCCTTTTCCAAACATAAGTGATGGCATGTATGTCAGGGAATTCATCCATGAGTTCAGGGGTTTGTTGATCTCCCTAGGTGAGCATATTTCCCAGGCTCTCGATGGTAAATATTTGTTCAATATTGGGTTCTTGAACTTCCTCCATGTGTTTCGATGATCCAGATTTTGTTTGTTGCTCATAGGGAAGTTGAGTATCAATTGAAATTGAGGCGTCAGGGGTAGGCTCGGTACTTACTTGATAATCAGTGGTCGAGATGTCGATTTCCTGTTGTGGAGTTTATTCCTTTTGTCCGCCCGACCTTGGCTCGTTCGTCAGATTATCCTTTTGAGTTTTCAGTACATTGAGTGGTTCAGTTTCTAAGACACTTTTAACCTCTTGGTCATTCTATGAAGGGATTTGAATTTGAGCATCAGGAGTTGGGGAAGATGTCTTCTCTGGCTCCTTTTCCTCTGTGATCTGTACATGAGTCACCAGGGATACCTTCGATCTTTCTTCATCATCATAGATGTTTATCAATTTGTGGAGGGGGTTTGGTGCACTTGATCTCACTGATGTTCTTAATGTCTCTGGCTGAGATAAAACATCCCTCGATGATCTGGCTTGTGGCGTTGTAACTTCAGGGTTATCTAACTCGACGATTTAATCAATTTCTATTAGCTCAGGGCCACTTGGACCTACATAACTTTTATCTAGGTTGTCAGCAGGGGCCCCTATCATTCCTATGAGGTATGGGTCATCTTGCATTTGATCAATTACTCGATGTGCCTGTTATATCATGAGAAGTCCCCTTTCCCATGCATCCTGTGTCATAGGGAAACCTCTATCCTGCACCGAGGTCACCAGGGGAACCTTTGTTGCTTTCGCCACTCTGATTTCTTCCCTAGATCTGAGGGATTCTTGAGTAGATTTCTCTACGGTCGTCATTTTTTCATCCTGGATCATGGCCCTGAACCTGGTCATTTTGGGGTCAGCCATCCTTGCTACCACCTCGTCCCAGTCCTGGGCATTTTCCATGAAGACTTCATCTTCAAATTTGTCATGGGTGTAAGGCCAGTAGGATGACACTTGTGAAGCGTGTTGCAAGACCAGGCCCTTTGGATCATGATTGTGGAACCAGAATATCTAGAACCTGAACTCGAGTTGGCTCAGCCCCTCTTTTTTGGCTTGATTTGTGTCTTCAACCAAGTAGAAACCTATATGGAAACCATAAGGAATGAACGTCCACTTTTTGTCCTTGACTAGGGTGGCATTGTAGCCTTGCAGGATGGTTTGATAGCATATCTCTCCTACTACAAGTCGGTCTAGGACATGAAATAGTAAGAGATGTGGTGCTTTGGTAGCCTCGAACATCCTGATGTATGTGTCGTGCTCGTCCAAGTACCGGTGGCCTAACTTTGATATCATCTTCTTGACCGCAATCAATAGTCTCGGGCATTCTTTCTTAAAAAGAATGAAATAAATTTGTGCAATGAATTCGTCGCAGATGAGGGAGTAAGACTTTTTATACGTTTTCTCCCATAGAATTTTGAAATAGACATGGACCAAGAGCTCTGCAACATGCTAGCTCAGATTCATGCCGACGAAAATCTTTCTCGTGCACATGACATCAAGCAAATATGAATCCATTTAGAAAACTGGTATCTCTCCCTCCTTCGGCGTCTGATCTTGTTGTATACATATGCTCATGTTTTTATAAATCATGGCTCCCTAGTTGAAACTACTCCTGAAGATAGCCATTGTGTAAGTTAAGGGTATCCATCCCTCTAAAAATATGGAGCAGTCCTTCTCTCCATATAATTGGCAGATGAGATCCATCAAATAGATGTATGGCTCCCTTAAATTTGTCGTTGAGTACCAGCCAGTGCTTCGGTTGGTATATTTCTTGTCCTCCCTCCACCATGAGGCCATCACCCGACTGGTGTCATGGCGCTCATAGAAATTTACGACAAAATCTGTGTTTAGTCACTCCTTGGGGTCTCTAAGCTTGTAATACTTTTGGACTTCCATTGGTAAGAACATTGTGATACAACCACCATTGTCATCATTGATCAAACACTTGTGTGTGTCTGTGTGGTCGATGATCCACTTCAGGACTTCAATACAGGGAAAAAAAGGAGTTCTTCTCGCCACTATATGCAGGTACAAACATCGGATGTTCGAGAACACTTTGTCTTCAAGCGCTCTAACATCTGGATCATTGTGTGGTACATATTTTGGGTATTCCCCCTAGCTGATCCTGTTAAACAGTTCTCCCCAATGCGGGAGTGCCAACTTGGATCATGTTCTTTCTTCTATATATCCAAAGGCCGGAGGCTAGATGATAGCCTTCTTCGTCGATGTTTTGATGACAGGATTCAGTCTCGGCATGTAATCCAATTGTTTTGTGACCCCTAGAGAGGATCCTTCGCCTACCTCGGGTTCTTTCAACTTTGGTTCCCTCGGAGATCGTCTTGTGGTAGGATTTCTTGGTGGCATTGTTCCTACAACTCAAAAAAAAAAATTAGAGATTGTGTAAAGAACAAAACTAGATAAAAAATATATGAACTATGACCATGTAAAATCCACAGACTTGGATACATACCTGTAAATCTTGCTAAACCTAGTTATTTTGATACTCACAGGATCTCTACAGCTTTGGAATTACTCATCTTTCTTCTTCGGATGCTTTGAATCTCCTTGCATGCAGAATGATTTCGTTTACAATAGCCCAAGAGAATTTAAACCAGGGAAGAACTTATCATGTCGCATCAGCCATTCAATTCGGGTGATGAGTGAAATTTAAACAGATCTGTCGCCGAATCTCTACACTTAAATTCATCGTGGGTTGACGATGGAGGCACGGGGGTGATGTGTTTTATCGGTGATTTTAAATGACTTCTTTGATTGGCGCACGAGATAGCAACTAATGCAGGATTTGGAATTAATTAGACACTTAAATGCTCAAAATATGATCGTATCTAATGTTAAAGTGTCCCATTGTGTGGCTCTCTCAGTGGGTGGATCAAGGATCGGGGATGTGCTATGAAAATTTTCCTTGATGCCCTTCTGCAAAAGCTTCTAATGTTGATCAATTTTACCGTACAATGTTGTCATGGAAAAGTTGACTCAAAGGTGTGACTCAGACCTAGGGAACCAAGAATGACTTGGGGTAAAACTAGACCGTACAGTTCCCCAACATGGTAAGGACACGTGTTGTTGAAGACCGGTGGCTTAATTAGCGTGTATTAATTGGAGTCGAGACTTTCCTTAAGTTACGCGTTCTAAAACAAACCTTGGCTTTCCAATGCCGAAAAAGTATCTAGGGTCGATGATCGGCTATAAACCTATCACGTGCTTTCTTCGGATTAACTTCATCAAAAAAGTTCTGATGCCGAAAACACATCGAGGATTGGCAATCGGGAGTATCTTTTAGCGCGGTCAGAATGTTTGTGGCAATCCTTTTAGTCTTTCCCCGGTTCCGATAAGTGCGTTGGGCATCGGCTATTGGTGATAGGTTTTTTTTGTTTTTTGTTAATGTCTATTCCTCTCGTCTTTTACCGATGTCGAAGGGGATCGTCTATCGGTGATATCCTTATGCAATACTTGTCGTAAAATAAAAACTTCCTTTTTTTGATACTGATGAAGATCAGCGCTCAGCAACTAAGGTTTCTCGAGTGGTTCTTTTACATCTTTGAATTCCTTCCGATGTCAAATTTGAGCACGTCAGGTGAAGTGTTTTGGCTATTGATTCTTTATTTAGGTGTTAATCCATTTTAAGTCATGGGTTTTCATAAATTCAAACAAACCTGAAAAGATGATGAGAATCAAAATAATAAGCACAGACAAACATTTCTCAAAATGAAGTTGAATCAGACAGTGCAAAGATCAAGTGGTACCCAAAAAAGTAAAAAAATTGACATAGGCTTTTTAGGGTGTGTTGAGTGCTCAACAAATCCCTCATATATCAGAGAATAAGATAACAAAGGAGATGTTCAATGCCCTAGTAAGTCTCTACCAAAGTGAGAACATAAACAAGAACATGATATTGTGAAATAAACTCAAACCCATGGAGATGACCAAATCAAACAGGATCACTAGTTACCTTATGAAGGTCACACAAGTTCGTGATAAGCTTGCATCACTTAGGGAGATGATTGCAGATGTAGAGCTAGTGGGAATGGAACTGAATGGATTATCAACTTCATGGTAACCATTTGTCAAAGGTATTTGTGCTCGGGAGAACCTTCCTAACTTTGAGAGGCTTTAGGATGGTTATATCCAGGAGGAGACTCGGATGGAGTCAGAGGCCAACAAGAAGGGTGGTTGTGAGAACCTAGCTCTATTTGGTTCATCAAATAAGGAAATAGGTAAAGGACCTAGTAAAGCTAAGGGAAAGAGTGAGGAGTCAACCTCACAACCAGGAAAGAAGGACTTGAGTAAAACCAAGTGCCTTGTTTGTCATAAGCACGGTTGTTATAAATCACAATGTCCATAGAAGAAGAAGGGTAAAGGGAAGTAGCAACAAAATTGGGTAGAAACCTCTGCAATAACTTAGATGAACGAGTTTGTTGCCAAGTTTGAGAAGGATTTATCAATGGTATTTTTCCTTTCTACAAGAATGATTTCAAGAAATGTGTGGTATGTGGACAGTGGGGCATCTCAACATATGATATCATCCCGACTGTTATTTTCTAGTCAGACAAAGCAGGACTCTGGACTACATATTGAGATTATTGATGATTCCAAGTACCCAGTAGTAGGAGTTGTAATTGTTCCCTTCTGGCTTGAGTTAGGAAATTCTTTAGATTTTGATAGCGTCTTGTTTTTACCAAGTCTCAAGAATAACTTTATTTCGGTTTTGGTTATGGAGGATAAGGGCTTTGTAGTGGAGTTCAATAACCAACAAGTCCTCATCAAACCAAAGGAATCTATCATAGATATAGCTTAGGTAATAAGAGTTGGAGAAGTTAATTTGTATAGGTTGCAAGGTGAACCTGTTCGAGCCTTGGTACATAACAGTGACAGCTTGTGCAAGTTTTGGTACAAGAGGATGGGGCACTTACATCACAGGGTGTTTCCTATTTTGAAGCATATAGTCACAAGTCTTCCAGATTTAAACATTGAGAAATATGGTGTATGTAGAGGGTGCACGCTTGGAAAAAATTCCAAGGCTACCTTCCCAAGCATCGAGCATAAGTCTAATAGGATTATAGACCTAGTACATTTAAATTTTTATGGACTGATATCAATAGTGCCAATAATAGGAAGCATGTATTGTCTTTCCTTTATTGATGATTTATCTTGCAAGTCTTGGATATATTTCTTAAATACCAAGGATAAGGTAGGGATCAAGATGGCACTAACAATTCCGCACAACGCACAATAGAATTGGGTTGCAAAGTGAAATAATCGATCCATCATAGGGGAAGCTACGGCCATGATACATAACCAGGACTTGTTTATGTTTCTTTGGGTAGAGGCACACAACACAATAATATATATCCAGAACCATTGTCCTCATAGGATCTTGGAGGACAAGAAATCGGAAGAGGCATTCACTATTGTGAAGCCAGAGGTGAGTCATTTTTCACATCTTTGGTTTTCCAATTTATGTCCATGTACTGGTAGAGAAGAGGACCAAGTTGGATCCCTCCAGTAGGAAGGGTTTATTTGTGGGTTATAGTGAGACTTCAAAGGATTATATGGTTTTATTCCATAGAAGAGGAAGACAATAGTGAGTATGGATGTAAATTTTGAGGAAGAATTTGCATCTAGGAAGTCCCATGAGCCTATTCCAATGACGGAGGATGAGGAACAGAATTATATGAAGGTTGATTCGAGGTCATCAGTGATTTCCAGAGAAATTGAGTAACCTTTAGGTGAAGAGAGGGGGACAGAATCCCATTCCACTTTTTTCAGGAGACCTGGATGATTCACTTAGACATTTTTAGTAGCCTCTTCTAGTTTATGTCCATGTACCGGTAGATAAGAGGACCAAGTTGGAGCCCTCCAATAGAAGGGTTTATTTTTGGCTTATAGTGAGAATTCAAAGGATTATATGGTCTTTATTCCATAGAATAGAAAGACAATAGTGAGTGTGGATGTAAATTTTGAGGAATAATTTGCATCTAGGAAGTCCCATGATCCTATTCCAATGATAGAGGATGAGGAGCATAAATATCTGAAGGTTGAGTCGAGGTCATCAATTATTTCCAGGGTAGTTGAGTATCTTTTAGGTGAAGAGGGGGGGAGGGGCAGTATCCCCTTCCACTTTTTTTTAGGAGATCTAGATGATTCACTTAGACATTAAGTGATTCTCAAGAGCATGTTGGGACTCCTATGAGCACATTCAGATAGAGAAAACCTCTGAAGACATTTCTAGGATACATGGCATTGATGAGAAACATTATAGATTATGAGCCTTCCAGCTTTCAATAGGCAATGGAATAGCCAATATGGCAGGATTCCATGGTGGAGTATGCCTCCATCATGAAGAATTATTTTTGGGTCATAGTGCCAAGATATCATGGAAATTCGACAGTGAGTTCCAGGTGGCTCTACAATATCAAGCATGTTGCATATGACAACATTGAGAATTTCAAAGAAAGTTTTTTGGTGAGAGGGTTCTCCAAGAGAGAGGGAGTTGAATATGAGGAGACATTTTCTCTAGTCGTCAAGTACACTTCCATTAGAGACATTATGTCCTTGGTTTCATTTATGGGATGGAGGATACATCAAATGGATGTGAAGACAACTTTCCTTAATCGGATCATCGAGGAATAAGTGTACATAGAGTAGCCTTGGGGCTTTGAGGTAAGTGGGAGGGAGTCTCATGTGTGCAAGATTAAGAAATACTATTATGGATTCAAGCAGGAATCGATGACATTGTTTTCTAGGATCGATGGATATCTGCAGAGTATGGGATTCACCAAAACCAAAGAAGATCCTAACTTATATTATATATTTTTCGGGACTAATAAGCTTGTTTTGGTGTTGTATGTAGATGAATTATTTATGAGAGGTGCAGGGAAGCTCATTTCAGGGTGCAAATCAAACATGGAAGCTAAATTAGAGATGAAGGACATTCTCATGATACATTTCTTCTTGTGTTTGGATGTTTTTCAAAGACCAAAGGATATTTTCCTTGGGAAGGGTAAGTATGTAATTCATATCCTAAAGAGGTTTTAAATGGAGAATTCCAAACCTATGGCCACACCCATGATCACTAATTTGAAGAAGGTGACAATGTTAGATTTAGAGTTGGTGGATCCCACATTGTACAAGCATCTAAAATATTCTTTGATGTATTTGGTCAACACTAGGTCATATATATGTTTTGTAGTGAAAACCTTGAGCCAATTCATGGTGGAGCCAAGGAAAGAGCATTTGGTACCAGTATAAAAAGTGATCAAGTATTTTATGGGTAGAATGGAGTATGGTTTGACATATCTTGCATATGGTGAAGTGAAGTTGAAGGGGTATTTAGACTCAAATTGGGCAGGCATTGTAAAAAATAGGAAGAGCACCTCAAGGTGATGTTTTAGCTTGGGATCAACTATGATATCCTAGTTCAACATGAAGTAGACTTTTGTAGCACTTTGCTTAGTATAGGAATATTACATAGCAGCTAACATTGTTAGTTGTGAGGCCATTTGGATTCGCAAATTACTTCTAGGTTTTTTTTATCAAGAGTTGGATCCCACATTCATTTACTATAATAATCAAAGTTGTACCAAAATATCTGAGAATCCAGTGTTCCATGATAGGTCCAAGCATATAGAGATCATATATCACTTCATAAGAGACATGGTTTATAAAGGAGCAGTGAATCTCTGGTATATTCCCACAAATTAGTAGGTATCTAATATTCTGACCAAGCCCTTGGAAAAAGGGAAGTTTGAGGCATTCAAAGACAAACTTGGATTGGTGCATAATTCCTTCCTCACTAAGAGGGATTGTTGAGAAATATAGCTTGAATAGGAACTTTCGCACAGGTTCAATGTGAACATGTGAGAAGAAGTTTGAGATATTATTGTTTTGGAAAAGCGGCTCTATTTTCGAAAAGTAATTCACTTTAGTAAAAAATTGAAAAGTCTTATATTTAGCAATTGAGTCTAAAAAGTGTATTTCATGTGTGCATAAATTAGACTAGGAGAAATCTCAAAAATATATTAGATTTGGTCTCAACCAAGAGTATAAAGATAGGTCAAGATAAAGAATTCAAACACACACATGAACAATTGAACAGGTTGAGCAACTGAGAGAGAGAACATGGATTCAGACAGAGGTGAATCCTAGCAGTAGGTAGTTCCATACATGATGTTATAAAATTATGTATAGTCATATGAACATGTTGTGTAGTCGTTTATACAATCCATATGGACAGGAAGTACAGTCCATATAGTTGGTTGTATAATTCATATCTCCAAGTCGTACAATTGTACAACAATCTGTATTTCTCGGGTAGGTTGTTCTGCTTGTTTTAGGGTGATTTCAGTAACCCTTTATTGTTGTTTTTTGGTATCTTGTGGAGGTTTCCTGGAAGTTTTTTCAAGGGAATAAAAAAATAATTTTGAAGGAGTAATTACCTATGTATGTGTGAAATTGATTTTATTCTTACGTTATTTAATTTCCATCTATTGTCTTGTTGATGCTATTGTTTGAATTTAATTTTAGCATTAATTAGATTTACAAATTTACTTGTTTAATTGAGATCATAAGGACGTCAGTGATCTAGGATTGGAATTTTAACAATCCATTTGGATGGAGAAAATATAGAATTTATCATAAACAATCAATGCCTCGAGCACTAATATTTTTCAAATAATTGATGCCTCTTTAGAGTAGGATGAATGGGATTTATAAGCATTAGAATAGAAGTTCTTATTGTCCTCTTTGGCATGTTGGCTTATGCCTTGTTTTGTATATCCTTTTTTGAAACTATAGTAGAGAATTGAACAAGGCTCCAACAAAAAAAGTTGTTCTCTGACAGAACCCATGTGATGCGATGCACCCGAATCAATAATCCAATGCTAAGAAGAATCTGCAATAGAAACAAGTGCAGTTGCTTTCCTTTTGCCTAATTTGGAAAAAGGAGTAGAGGATTATTCTAAAGAAGGTGGATTAATGTTGGTTTTTTTTAGAAGATGCTTCATCTCATTGATCTGCTTCTTATGACAAGAATGTTCCTCATGACCAACCTTCTTGCAGTAATTACAAGTTGGCATATCCTTCTTTTGAGAATTCCCCTTCGAAGAAGAAGAGTTGGATTATGTTTTTTGAATAGATGATGATTGTGCTTGATATTTTGTGACTTCTTCTTGGACTTCTTTTGTTTATTTTCAGGTTTCCCTGACTCTTTTTGTCCCTTCACCTATCCATCCAACAAACCCTGAGACTGAGATGGATTAAGGAGACCCATGGAAAGAATCTTTCCATGCTCATGCATTAACATTTATGAAAAGGAAGCAAAAGAAGACATTGTGTATGCAGATCCCATAGTCAATGTATGAGTGTGAAAGCTAGAAACAAATGTAGCATATTCAAGTCCAAGTTTAGAGAGAGTATTAAGATAAGTTGTATGTCATGTTTATCTATGCCACATGATTTACATCGGGATCTTAGATCATTAACCTTTGTTACATAATCTTAGATGTTGTCAAAATACTTAGGATCAAGACTCATTAGTTCATTGTCAATTTGATGTCCCCTAACTTCATCAGTTGTCCAATAGAGAGTTTTTAATTTTTCCCATGCATCATGTGAATTTGTACATACATCAAGTTGAAACATTATGTCAAGGGAAACTAGACTCCTAAGAAAACCAAGAAATTTTGTTTGTTCTATCATCTAGAGCGGGTTATGTTACCTTTTGTTCAACATAAGGTGTATATCCTTGTTGCATTAAGGCATTCCATGCATTTTGATGCCATGTGTTGTAGTTTTATGGTGTTGAAATGGAAATTTAAAGATATCCATTTGTGAAGGAAAAGAGAGAACAAGTAGAAAGAGATGCACAAGCACAATCACACCAAGAGACACCCCCAAATCACTCAATCAAATATCCTTTCCCCCAAGAAAAATTATTTGGCACTTTATATTTAGTGCAGTTACAATTGCCACTAGCAAGAGAAATCTGAGTGGGCTTGACTTCAATGCCTTTACAAATCCTAAAAAATGTGTATGTGCTCAAGGTGCTATTTTGGCACAATACCAAGTGAAATAAATAGCACCATTGTGAATTACACAAAAAATCTTGCACTTTCAAAAAAACATTCACCTTGATTTGAAGTCATATGCAAAAGATATGAGCCTTTGAATTTCTCAAAATGAAAACTACGCAGTGTCATCTATGAGAATTTGAAAATTTTGGAAAATCCATGCACCAAAATTAGAAACTTTTTGCACCAATGCAGAGAGCATGAAAAATTATCCCAAATAAAAAAAAATGCTCGAGAAAAGGAGGTTGGAAGCCCAAGATATGAGCCTGCAAAGTTTGTCTTCAAAACCCAACATGTTAAGGAGAGGGGGTAGGAAATTCAACATTAAAATTCTGTCATATTTATCAGAATTTCCAAAAAACTTAGTAAAACCTTCAAGTATAGAAACCTCCAGAGGAACTACCGCCAAATTTAACGAAATTGCTGCCAATTTTAGCGAAACCACCAATAGTGGAAACCTCCAAATAAATTAGTGAAACTGTTGCCAAATTTAGACAAAATAATGCCAAAATTAATGAAACCTCCAACTGTAGAAACCTCAAAATAAATTAGTGAAAATATGCACTGGGTGGCATATGGCTCCCTGTGCAAAAAAAAATTCATCTCAAGACAAGTTTTCCCAAATCGAAGAATGGGCAGTCAATCTTAGGGTTATCAGGCCTTCTGAGCAAGATGGAAAGGTCGGATTTGACCCAAAATGATCCAAAGTAGTGTCTCCCTCTTGGATCTAGCAACAAAACTCTGACTTCAAACCCTCGCGGATCTAGCCTCTACTGTCCAACTGGGACAAAACAAAAGGTGAACCTACCTATCTCGGCTACTCTAGAATTAATGGTGAGATCATAATGTCTACATGAAGCTCCAAAAGAACCTGTATCTATCCATTCAAAAAGAGAAACCACCCCCAGATACTAGTGTTTTCTCCACACTTTTCTAATTTTCTAGATCATCTGAGGATGCAAGAGAAGAGCATACTCATGTGCTTCGAAAAAAATAGCTCTACACTCATATTTCTAAAAATATTGCTAACCCACAACTCACAACTACTCTGATACCATGTAAGATTTGGCTGAAAATCCAACCAATAATGAAAATGAATGAAGGAAAGAAAATCTAGAAATCACAAATGAACAAGAATAAACTATATCCTACTCAATAGAATGAAAATCCTACAATGAAAACGAGATGCTCATATGATAGTGATAGGTGAGTATATATAGTATTTACCACCTCAGAAACTAGAAACACAACCAATATGGGATAAAGTGAAAAAATTCCCTAAGTAAACTTATCCTAGTGTGAAGAGAGCTAAAGAAGAGAACTAGCTGAGAAAGAACTAGATAGCTAAAGAACCCTATTCACACTAACAATTAGATATTCCATGCACGAATGTGGAGAAGAATCCTTTGACTTTACCCATGAGATTTTTCTTGGCAGAAAAAATACTTGTATTTAACTATCATTAATTAATACAATTTCTCACAAAATTACTCTTAAATTTTCCTTGGGTGAGGTACATTAATCTACACTGACAAGTTTATTAGGTATGTTATGCACGAATGTGGAGAATCATCCTTTGAATTTCCCCATGAAGTTTTCCTTGGAAGAAAAATATTTGTATTTAACTGTCTTTTAATTGATATAACTTCTCACATAATTTTTCTTTGATTTAAAACTCAGATAGTACTCTTTGTGAAGAACCAATGTGATTTCTAGCATCAAGGGATATAAATTCCTGGTTATATTCCATCTTACCCATTGACTTTTCCTCACAAGGGTATTGAGACAATGTCTCCCCAAACTACCAATTTCAGTGTCAACAAACTTTGTGTGATGCTATGTTTTTTTTTTACTTCACTAAATAATCTATAATGCAAAATTCATCAACGGTCCAATGATTGTTTTTATGAAAATACTAGATTTTTAAGCTCAACCTAACAAAAATATACTCACACATCCGACTTAGTTATTATGATATACCTCTCTCACTCCATTTAATAGGACAGAAAAAGGTGATTGTCTTTCCAAGAATCATTGTCCTTCAAGGATGGGGGCAGTTTCTCTTCAGCTAGAAATTATGATCTCAACTCCACACCCACCATCATTATCAACGATTTCACATTACTTCTATGATTATTCCAATTTACATTTTACTTCTAGAGTTACTTCTATGATTATTCCAATTTGCTAATGATCAATCATGAGAAACTCTCTTGCAAAATATTTTTCTTTTG
>SNQJ01S0075532.1:0-12521 GCA_010110895.2 Picea sitchensis
AAAAGATCCCCACACTCATTCACCCCCCCCCCCTCTAAGTGTGGTAGGTGTGTCCAACAGTTAGGGCATCTTAAATGCAATTTAATATTTTTAGAAGAGGATCGAACCTCCAGTGGTCGACCTCCCATCTTGTAAAACTTATAAATACCACCTCAGTGGTTAGACAATAGGGAAGAAGTAGTGTGTTGGAGAAAAAGACAATTTCACTTTGTTTTGCCATTTTCATTTTGCCAGAATTGTGTAAATACTGCATTTTTAGTTTTAATGGTGAATTCATGTTGCTGAAGCTTGTGGTTCACATTTGAAGAGAAACCATGACTTGCTGGGGGGCCCACCAACGATCTGGATAACTATCCTATGAGTTTTCTTGTGAATTGAGTAGCATAGATGTCTTTTTATTTCATTTTCTGTACATGAATTGTCATTTTACTTCTTTGTTATATAAATTGTTGTTTATAATTTAATTGGTTTAATTTAGTTTTGCAGGTTAATATGAGGGATCTTGTTAATATGCAATGACTTTTTAGTTAGCATAAGCAAGCTTAGAAACTAACCCCATGTGTGATTAGATAATAGATTAGACTTTCTTTATGCTAAAACAAAGTTTAAAATAGAGTTTTAGAACATAATTTTAATTCATGCTTTCTTTGACAGAGCTTCGGTGGATGGATAGTATTAGTTCTAGTTTTCATTTTTAAATTTCTTATTCAATTACTATTTAGTTTTTACTTATCTAGTTGTTAATTAATTTTCTTACTTGTCATATGCTAGAATAATTCTTAATTTATGTTTATGATTATTTCTTCTTTTTCAAATTTAATTATTAAATAGAACTAGTTTAGCTTACTTCATGCAATTTATTTCTTAGATTAAGGTTGCAATTTCAATTTGTAGTGAATGATTGAATTTAGTATAGTATGAATTTGCTTACATAGTATAGAGTGCAATTGAATTTCAAAGAATAGTATTTTTTTACTGTTGATGGTTAATGCTTGATTAAGTAATCACATGGACATGCAGGATAGTTGATGTTGTTTCCATAATGGCTAAGTTCTCACTGGATTGCCTAATTAACACTTTTCACTTTTCTATTGAAATCAATATCGAGTTTATTCCTCTTGAAACATCTTTCATTGTTAAATGCCATTGTGATATTATAATACATCGGAGACACAACTATCAACACTATATTTGAGTTTTCATAGCTTAGGAGATAGTTTCCTTGCTTTCATAGCTTAGGAGATAGTTTACTTGATGTTGTAGGATAGATAGTCTTTTTCTTTGGTAGGTTAAAGAGTAGTTTTCTTATCATAGATTAAAGATTAGTTGTTAATTCCTCTTGCTTTCAATTTAGTATATTTCCTTTTGTAAATTAGAAATAGTTGTGAAGATTATTTTAAGAGTAGAGTTCACTTGTTTATTAGCTTAATTAGTTGCTTATTGATTAGTTTACTTGTTGTAGAAGTCATCCTAGGTTAGTTAGTTGTTTACTTGCTTTAATATAATAGTTGCTTGCTTGTTTATTTACTTGCTTTAATAGGATAGTTTCGTATCGAATTTAAGTAGGTTAGTTAAAGTAGTTTGTTGTTGCTATTTCTTATTAGGTAGATGGTTTTCTTTTTCTTATTGTTATGATTGAACTATTTTTCTTTAAGTAGGGTTTCCATTTTCTTTCCTAGAACTATCCATCGATCCTTTGTTCAAAGGTTACTTAGGGTACATAGTTTGAGTTGTTTAGTAGAGTTTGATCATTAGTAGTGCTATAGCGGGAAAACCCCTCTACGAACTACACCAGGGTTCTAAAGTGCAGGTAGAGATGACCATCTAAAGTCTCATACTTTTTATCAACTATCCCATCATTACCCCACAATCATACATAAAATGCAAAGTATAGGGATCTGGTAGGCATACCTTGAACTACATGTCCGGTGTCGATCCCTTTGCGCTCGGTTGTTTCCCGACTGCAAGTCTCCTCCCAAGGATGACCTGCATTCACCAAAATACAAACAAGAAACTATAATCATGCATTATACATATGGATTAGTGGGTTAGACATCATAATCAAGAAATGTAAAAAAATCACGAAGATTGAGGACATCATTTGGCGGGACGGAAAAAGTACTTCTTTATATTAATCTCACAATATTCGTTTACAACATGAGACTAACACTGCTCCTCGAACTCGGTCCCGAGCTCCTCTTCACCATGCACCAACTGCTTCCACATATTCTTCTCCTCTTTAGTTCTCTCTAGGGAAATGGTAAGGATTTGTAAAAAAGGAAGAAGGAATTCTGGCTCAAACTCACAATGTGGTTGCAAAATATTGGGGAAAAGGGGGAATATTGAAATGGGAAGAGTTTCTATGCTCTCGTGCTTCTTCTTGGAATGGGACCCCAACACCTTCTTTTATAGGACAAAAGAGATATTAACAGTTGGGGTGACTGGCTATGGGCGGTCAACTGATTAAGTAACGACCTGAAAACCCGTATCCCTTTTCAATTTTCATTTTTTACGATTTGTTTTTAGTGTACATGGGAATTCGTGGTGCAGGGCGCATACACCTTCAAAACAATGGTTGTTATAAGACCTGTTCAATGATGTCTTGGAAAAGATAGGAAGTAAGGTGGTCTGATGCTAGGTATGCATGTCTGGTGCAATTTAGGGTTATAACAGATGCCTCCTAATGTGTGAATTCAGAAGGGCATCTGATGGTCAAAATAAATTACAAATATTCACCAATGTACGAAGCGAGTGAGCCCAAGGACTAGAGTTCAGGAGGTGCCATCTGCAAAATAACAATTTGTCTCACCGAGGTAAGCATACCCATGCTTGGGATGAAATAAAATCATGGATGCCAATCAAATACACTGCAGATCCATGTCATATAACTATATAAAGTGTATCCACGAGCAGTACAAAGAGGATCTACATCTAAAAATAAAAATATATACATGTATAGTATCCATCTTCAAGAATCCAATGACGCATGATTATTGGAGATGAGGTATTCATAGATCGAGAAACAACTTCAAAATCTTCAAAAATTGGGTAGGAGTGTAATATCAGTGTACGAATTCACTACCCATAGGTCTTCAACGAATTGTCAGGAACAGACAAGAGGATCTCAGTGATCAGGCATAGAACTTCATTGATTTTGAGCAAGGACTTGATTAGTTTTTTAGGGTGGCTGTGCATGAGGACAAGAGACAAACTGCAGAAGGGACGACTCAAGTTTTAGTAAAAATTCCCTTGGGTGAAAGCATGATAAAAGATGAGACTTAAGAAGCATGGCATTGACATAAGTTCACGATGCAGGAGGCAACATGAACTCTCCATATGTTTGGAAGGGTAACCAAATGGAGGAGGACACAACTCTATGTAGTGAGAACAAATTCCTAAGGTCATATTAAATCCAGGAGCTTGACAAACAAACAAAAGGATGTGCTTTATCCAAGGGAAACTCATTGTGTTGTCAACAAAAAGAAAATACTTTTCCCTTCCTCTTTTTGGGGTATATTTGATTTTTTTGTCTTTTTCAATAATTTTCAAAAGATTGAAAAAGAATAAAAGAATGCTACGTTACAAAGGATGAATGAGTGTCTCATACATACTAGTTCCAAGTGCAAGGAACACACTGATGCTCAGAGAAAGGGGACATATGCAGGAAAAGGACACTCGGGAAAAATCCTCCATGGGTCAAGGTGTTAAGAAGAAGAGGCAAAGTTCTACAAGGCTTGCGTATAAGGCATGCTTTAGATGGTTCAGTTGAGAGCAACATGGATCCGACATTAGGCCAAAGACACAGAGATGCAAATGCGATTAATAAGACACAATGATAACGTCCTTTGATGTAATTTTAACGAGCCCAGAGAAGGTAAACTCGGTGGTTTTTCATTTTTAGAGAGTCTGAAAAAGCATAAAAGGAGACTCCACTGGGGTACCTTTTTCGAAAGTAGTCTAGTCGGCTTGAAAAAGAGGTAAACTAGCACCGAACAAATGTCTATTCAAAGTCATTTTAATGAGTGTGACAAAGACAAGATCACTCGACGATCTTTTCATATTTAAGGAGTTTGAAAAGAGATTAACTATAGACTTTGTAAGGGGTGTTCTTCTTGACCAATATAACAAGTGTGAAGAAACAAGATCACTTGGCAATCTTTTCAATTTTAGGGAGTCTGAAAAGAGCTTAACTATGGACTTCGTGGGGGTTCCTTTTTCGTAAATTTAGTCCCTCGGGCCTGAAAAAGGGTTAAAATTATACCTGAGAATACTCTTCTAGAGAACCGAGGCTCCTAGATTATACCTTTGTTTGTTCATTTGACCATCCAGACCGAAAAAGGGGTAAACTACCGCCGCACAGATGTGCCTTCGAATTTTAGTTTGGTGATCGTGAAGGGCAACAAGATCGCTCGACAATATTTTCATGTTTAGAGGGTCTGAAAAGGGCTTAAAAGAAGACTTGTTTTTGTTTGGGAGTCTCGAGGGTGAGGTCAAAAGTGATAATGAATCATGCAAGTGAGGCTCAAACTCATAATCAAGAAAATCTAAAAGGGACTCTCGAGCCTATAATCATTAGTGACGGCATGGACACCAAAATGCAACCAGGATCTACCTAGGGAATCCATGTTAAGGTAGGCTCTACCACTAAATTACGACACTTCTAGATCAGGAGTGAGGGTTCTATGTGACAATTTGGTGGGATTGATCCTATGGAAAAGTGAAAAAGACAACGAGATGTAGAAAGTGGGGGTGGAATCCTGACTTAGATGCAAAAAGTTGGAAAAACGCTTTTTTACCAAAAGACCTTTAAAAGTGACCCAACTCTAAAAAAGTTTCCCAATACCCAAAGTAACACATATCGTAACATCACACAAGAAACTCAAGAACCATAATAAACGATTTTCAAGCTAGAAAAAATGACGAAAAGGGTCCAAAGAATGACAAAAAGGGGCCAAAAAGTCTATAAATAGAAGTTCGCAGGTCATTATCACTATTGTAAATTGAAAATTGACAAAAAAGTCAAAAACACCCCTTTGTCGAAAGAGTTGATTCCGGGAGCTTCAGTGGACGAAAAGAACTTCCACTTGGACAAAGTAAGTACAAACTAGCCCCTCCTACCTTTCATTCTTCCTTTTTTTCATTTGTTTTTGTTTTTTGGGCGGCATTGACCTTTAAAGAGGTCGGCCCTGCGTGTATGCGGGATGTCCAAGCACAACCCGTGTTTGCACGTGGGAAGAAGATTAATTTTCCCGCATACACATGCGACTGTCGCTAAGGCAACCCACGTACACCCTCTAATAAGTGGAAAAAATAAAAAAACAAGAATTAACACCCCATGACTTTGTCATTTTGAAGGATGTATGTTCATTGGAGAGAGAGGGAGCATGAGTACATTGATTTTTTGGTCTTAGAAGACCCTACTGTTGTCGTTGTTTTATCACAATGTGGGTTGTTAAAATTCTTCCAGTGTCCATTTATGAGGGCATGGATTCAGATTTTATGAGAAGAATGAAATGAATACAGATTATTAACATGTGCTTAACACAAAATAACAGAGATACAGTAAAATTGGTTTTCTATTCAATAACGAAATAAGTTGAAACTGTAAAATGCAGTGGAAACAAGCTTGCTGGAATGGTGGTGGCTTATCTCTGAGAAGAGATGTGACAGCAGCGTGCATTCGCAAGAAAAAGGTTACAATGAGGTTCTGAAGTCCTTTTTACAATAAGCAAGAATTCCAAAAACCCTAGACATCCAAAAACCTAACCCTAGGAGATGAAGCGCCAAAAGTCATGTGGGCCCCGTTTGGGTAATCTAGTACATCAACTTCCCGGGGTCGTAACGTTTGCATACAATCTCCATTTTAGGCATGTGATAGCCCATTGGAAAGGTATCATCGAGGAGATTCATTTTGGGGGATCAATAATTCCTTTGGATATCATTGGGGAGCTCGATACTGAAAAAACTTCATTTAGTCCCTCAAAATGGCCCCGGAAGTAAAAACTGCTAAAAATTAGTAAATTGCCAAAAATGTCAGAAAACTATTTTGAGCCAGTTGGAAAAGGTGGGTGGCCACCGATATCCATTTAGATTAGGCACAACCTAGGTTGTTGAATTCTTTGATAGATTATCGACATCCTGACGCAGAGGCATTTATACTTGAGGGGCATTCATTGACTCCAACGACTGAAGACATTTACTTCCTTACTGGTCTCTCGAGGAGAGGGGATCCAGTCAAATTGCATACTTTCCCCCCCGGACCTCACAACATTGAGGAGTTGATTAGACTCCATTGCGAGGCTGGTACTGAGAAAGTAGGATCTCGGGTGCCTATACACAAGATCAGCAACCCATCACTGAAAGTGATAGTTCTACTCATTAAGCAGATCACTTGGATCCACGGATTTACATCAGGCCTCCCGGATGCACATTCATTGTGCAGTGCAATTCTTAAATGCACAAATTTTTGACTAGAGTACAACCATGCTGGATTGCATGAAGAGACAACTAATAGAGTGTCAGATATGGGAACACCAAAACTTTGGGTTCATGACTGTTTTATGTTCCTTTTTCTTCGAGAGGGTACCCAGTCTCAGTCCTCGAGAGACGATATGAGGGCACGTGGCCTCTCTCCCAGTGCTATGCATATGGGTGACGTTGTTGCCGCGACAGGGGGGAGGGAGGACCATCGAGGCCTTCAATGATAAATTTTTTGACTGGTGGTCTCGGTAGATTTTGGCTATAGAGGACTACCCCTATGCTGGGATCGAATTCTCTAGGGATCCTAATATGCTCGTACCTCCCAGAGTAGAGCGAGGAGATCTAGGTATGTTTCTTTTTCAAATTTATTTAATTTTTATTTCTTTTTATGTATATCATTTTTTTTGTATAGCAGAGTATCTGACACTTATGTATCTATTATGTACAGATGTGGGACTAGTGCGTCCAGTAGACTTCTCGAGGACCAGGAGGCATCCTTGACCAGAGGCAGGACCAACAACAACCGCCAGACCAACAACAACAATGGGGGGTCCTCCAGATAGAGAGGCTGAGAGAGTATTGAGACGGGTGGTGTTAGCACTAATAATCACCTTCATATTGCATGGAAGGCAAGCCCAATACCCATCAGGTTATATATGAATGTAAGAGTGTTTTAAAGGGTCAAATGGAAAGGGACTCAAAATGATAATGTTCCAACTCAGAAAACAGGGCTAGCATGAACCAACAATCAAGGTCTTAGTTAACTTCAATCAGTAATTTGGGAGTAAGTATGAATAGAGGGAATACTTGAATAAGAGGAATGTAGGGGCTACTGCAAACATCAGGTCTACAAAATCCTAAGGAAGAAAGTTTCTTAACACAAGATCTTCTTGAACTCAGAAAATAAGGAAGCTAAATAAACATCATGATAATATAATGATCAAACATCCACCATAACATCACCAAAATCATTCATGTGAATCATTCAAATCATGAAAATTTATCATTAGAAGAAAATAAGTTGAAAGAGAAGCTAATTTCTATTAGCCAAAATGTCTTAAGTCCAGTACATAGCTAGATCACAATCACTTCATCAAAATATTACAGTCTAAGGGAGCCTTGCTCAACCATCCAAACCTACCAAAGAAATTGATCTATCTATTTATAAAAAAAGGGAGGACACAATTGAATGTACGAGCTGGCCTCCTTCCCTTGAAAATATCTAAATATTTATTTTATCTAACAACTTATTTAACAACCTATGCTATAAAGCAGGGAAATGTTGGTGACTAATCCAATCAAGATTCAAACTGATTTCATTCTCTTTTTTCTACGTAGCTCCTGTTTTTCGATGTGTTTTTTAGGAGCATGTGGTTATCCTCATGATGTCAGCTATTGTTTCTACAATATTCTCCATCATCAGCTATCCAAAAAGTTATTAGCTTATCCCTCCTGAATCCCTGATGTCTGTTGGTAGCTTCTTTAGGTAGCAGTCTGAGTAGCATATTTCACAACTGGGAAAGTAGAAAAGGTAGCGCATTTAGGTAGTGCCATTGTGCTGCATATGTGTGCCAACCTTTCTTCTCTGTGAAATATTAGGTAGCACCTTTATGTAGCGCTACTGTGCTACACCTGTGTGCCAACCTTTGTTCTCTGTGAAATATTAGGTAGAGCCTTTACATAGTACCACTATGTTGCACCTGTGTGCAGGTTTATTCTTTTCCAGATATTAGGTAGCGACTGTAGGTAGTGCCACTTATGCTGCATTTGTGTACAGGTTTAGGTAGCACTGTCAAAAAACGTAGGTCCTTCAATCTTGAGCATGTGTAGAGAAAATAGTTGCCTTGATTAATGTCAAACCCATTATATTTAGGTGACTTGGCAATATTGTAGGTAGTGCACTTTACCACTCAGGGAGTTAGCACCTCACAAAAGACCAAAAATCTGATATTTAAATGCTTATAAGCCTATATAGATGGTAGAGGTAATATTTGAAAGACAATTTACCCTCTCAAAAAGGAAACATCCTAAAAAATGGGGCTCACCTTTCATTAGCTATTTTGTTAACTTGACACTTAACCTCACACTCTTTCTGGTAGAAGGAGGATCTTCATTTGGCACAATAGGATTCTTCTCATTAGCAATGATTGGATTTTTCAGTGGGGTTGTTCTCTCCTTGACTGCTAATGTCTCTTTCTCAATGGAAGCTTCAACCAATACCTGCAAGTTTCTTTGAGCTACTTCATCTTGAAAATGCTGCAACTCTGCCTTGAGTTTCCTTTTATGAGATTGAAAACCTTTATTCTGCCTATAAAGGTTTTGGAGCTACCTATGAAGGGGTTGGGCCTTTCATGCTACAAACCTTTCCAAGTCAAGGGTATGGCTCTAGCCATCCATGAGCTCCTTCATTTCTACCCTGTTAGACATGGCCTCGATTTTCAACTGAGCCACCTCGTTTCTTGCATCCCTAAGTTGCCTGATAAGTCTTTTGAAGGTCTGACTGTCGGGAGGAGCAACGACATACATAGTCTCAATAGGTTTTTTCTCAGTCTCCTCTTCCACCTGCATGGGAAGTTCCTTATCCACCTCATCATGTTTCTTGGTGGCTTTTCTTTTACCCTTTTTCCCCTACACATGGATTTCTGTTATGGACTATTCTTGAACAACTTCCCTAGGAATTGATGACCTTGTGAAAGGTCTTTTACCCTTGATTTTGACTGCTGGAGGAGAAGAGGGGAAGAGTAGCTTCTTCCCTTTCTTGGATGTATCTTTGGTATAAGAAGGAACCTCTTCTATCCCTGGTGGAGGAGGTGGTGAAAAATCTCTTTGTGGGGAAGGACAAGCTTCCTCCTCAGCTCCTGTGACCTGCTTGCTGACCTCTGAAACTTGAACAGGGGCTATGCCCTTTCTCTTCCTACTTCTCCCTGCTTTAATAGCACTGGTGGGTGATAAAGGAATTGCATTCTGTGATTGAGGAGTTGATGCTAAATCCAACATGAAATGAGAAGTAACAGCAAAATGCTCCCATGAAATCTCTTTCTTACCTAATTCCTTAGAGACTAGCATTCTGATCAATCCAGAGTGGAAAAGGATAGAATCCACATCCTTAGATTTAGATTGAATCATATCTGACATCTTACCTATGCTCCTAAAAAAGTAATAGGGAATATCCATCTGAAATTTACCAGTAAAATGTAGCAAAAGCCTTATGTGGTACTGGTACAATGTGTTAAATTTCCCTTCACATGTAAAATATCTCTAGATGATCTTCAAAATTTTGTCAAACTGTTCAATAAATTGACCCATTGGCACACCTTTAGATAAATCACTGGCTTGATGTTCAGGTTTAAAGAGATCTTTAGCATAGGCTGAACTCAAATCCATGGCTTTGAACCACTTTTCACCTGTAATGGGGATTCCTTTTGCAGTTGAGAAAGAGGCTTCAGTCACCTCAAATTCCAAATCCCCAACCTTGGTTCTCCTGCCATCAAAGTGTGATGCAAACTATTTTGTTACCTCTGGATGGCCTCTCTGCATATTCTGGCAGAAAGAGAGGCATCCCACTCTTTGAAAGACCTTTCCATGGGCTCTGTATCAAAAAGATGCATGTCCACAGGTTCTGTCCTAACCACCTTGCCACCTTTGTGTGTCTTCCTCAATTGAGGAGTCTTCATGGCTTAGAATGAGATATTTTAAAGGCTTATAGGATAGTAATAACCAAGAAGACTTTAAATCGGGCTTCAAATGTAAAAGGCTAACCCTTTTAAATAGACTAGTGTTGGTAAGCCAAGTTTTGACTGTGGGAATGACACCCTTAAATTTGTATAGGCACTGAAGGTTTAAAAAATGAGAGGGTACTCCTGTAATTTGCCTTTTGAAACTGGGAAAACACGCTCAACTCAAATAACAAAGGAAGAAAGGGAGACACAGTATGGTTAAGCAGTGACTTTGTGTAGTGCGATCTGTATGCAGAGGATAAATTGTAAGCTCAATGGCTATGGCAGATGGGTGTTACAGACTTTGGCGTATAGTTGTGAAGTTGTTACACATAAAAAATACTCACTTTGATAGTGTCGCAAGTTTCGTCATTACAAAGGTTGCAATTGTCTCATTTTTCTTACAAGTGTCGCAAGTGTCAAGGAAAGCATACTACCATGATGCCTATGTCGTGCCTGTAAATGACATTAGGAGGACACTTGGCACATATCAAACACTTGATTTAGAAGAGGATGAAAGGTTTATTGGGCTCATGAACCTTTTTCCATCTGAAAACACTCTAAAAACTAAGTTTTTGGAGGGGAGCGCTCCCCTATACCTCTTCTAGGAGTGCTGGCGCCCCCCCTTACACTGTCCCCTTAAGCCTACTGGGGAGCTCTACAGCGCTCTGATGGCCCTTTTGAGGGAGCGCTACCTATTCTGGGCAGTAGCTAGGTTGTTGAGATGAATGGGGTAAGGATCCTTTCATTCTTGGAAGGTAGTTGGGTTCGAATCCTCAATCAAGCCATGATATTAGGGTAGGTCTCTAACTGGAGGAATAAAATCCTCAACTCACCCCAAGGATATCTCAAGTTGTTGAGCCTCTCCAAGGCTATATAAGAAAGCTTTCTCATGGTGAAAGGGGAATGAAAAGGGAGAATCACACCAAACTTATGATATTATAAGTGGTGCTGGAACAAAGATATGTTGGAAGAAAGAGACCTATGATCTCATAGGGAGCAATCAGTGAAGCTATCATCATTTGGATCGTGGATATTTTGAGCAAGGGGTAGACAAGGAGAACTTGACGAAACTGCTGCAATTCATCTATGGCTGTAAGCAATTTTTTGTCTTCATTAATATAATTTGCTTGGCCCGTTTCCTTCTAATTCATGCTAAATCTCACATGAATTTGTCTCTTTAGTAGATAGACCTATTTCGGACTAATCGTGATAGAGTAGGAAGTGGTTGTACTTTGTTTGTCTACAGGGCTTATTGAGGAGCAAAAGATTGGAGCTCAATTCAAAGCATGCAGGGACAAACATCGGTAAAAGGTACTTCTTTTCTCCTTCCTCCTCAAACACTAGTCCACCTAGATCTAAAAGGAAGTCAGTGACCATGGTAAGCACTTTCTGTCTTAGAGTTAAGAGTCTATCTCTTTGAGGAGATCTACCTGTCCGCAAGGAGATTTTCCTTCAACAGAAATTGGCGACTCCACTGGGGAGAAGCGAATCAAAACTATTGGTTTTGATTTTTCCTCATAAGACCTTGTATTACCCTTTATTGTTTACCAACCTTGTTCACCCCTTCATATCTGATTGCATTTGTTGATTGACTCTTTACCCCATCACACTCAGCTTGCCTGTCAAAATTTGATAAATTTTTTGGGTTTTTGGACATTTTTATGCATTTTTTAGCCTGGCGCCCACCTGCCCATGTTAGCAGAGTGCCAACACTCCCTGTAAGTGTTATAAAAATCTTTATAACACTCTGGTGGCCTTTATACCAGAGCGCCAACCCTTTTTTGCCCAAAATCTCTTCAAAAATTGTATTTTTTGGAGGTCCAAACCCTGTTTTTTCACTTGCTGAGCTGCTTTGTGATTCAATGATTCTTCCTTTGACCTTTGGAATCCTTTTTCTTGAGAAGTAAACACCTTTTTATATAGATAAATTTTTACATCTTTGTTAACAAACCTACATTAGTTTAAGGTGTAGGGCTTTGGAATAGGTTGAAAGGATAACTTTCCAAAGCTATCGAAAAAACTTAGTATCTTGCGGTAGGGAGAGTTAAATCCAATTTTCGTATTGGCTTGCTGGGATCCCCCTCCACACAGGGGTTACACACGAGGTTTCATTCAGGTGAGTCATGGAGATTATCCCTCTGTGGCCCAACTATTTGTAGTGGTCAGATCGTATATTGGGGGTCACTGGAAGGTATACCCATGATTATGTGTGGGAGCCTTTCAAGCTGATTTCAGACTTGTTATCCTACCCATACGTTCTGACTGGACTGTCGACTATACCTGCCCAGGGGATGACTACGAGTTGGTGACCTTAGTAGCCAC